>JAIGNY010004509.1:3265000-3317500 GCA_020152595.1 Chiridota heheva
CTTTAAGGCCACCTATCGTTATTAGATTGTGGTGGCGCACTATTTATTTCCCAAAGATTACTGATTGGCCTATCAATATCAGTGTACATTGGATCATTGTGTTTCGACCAATTAAAACAATTGAATTGAAACATATTTATCCCCACGTTAGAGATGATAACTGACCATACAAATTTTATAAAAACACACTTTTTCTTATAATTTTTCCCTTCCCCACACACCCCCCCAAAAAAGTCGATAGATATCGCTAGGTCTATCATCTTACAACACTTGGCTTGAGATATCAAAATCCTAATCGCTGTTCTGGTGGTTAGATTAAATTAATACCCATCATAATTAGTGAGTTGTTTTCCATTTTCTTGGCTGAACCCAATATATAATGACATAAATATGACACAGTTACACATACAGCCTATTTTGTACAATTATAAAACTTAAAGGTATATCGACACATTCAGCGATTTCTATCATCATCAAGGGGAATCTATCATCATCAAGGAGAATCTATCATGATCAAAGGGAATCTATCATCATCAAGGAGAATCTATCATCATCAAGGGGAATCTATCATCATCAAGGGGAATCTATCATCATAAAGGGAATCTATTATCATCCAAGGGAATCCTATCATCATCAAGGGAAATCCTATCATGATCAAATGGAACCTATCATCAAGGAGAATCTATCATCATCAAGGGGAATCTATCTATCATCAAGGGAATCTATCATAAAGGGGAATCTATCATCATCAAGGGGAATTTATCATAAAGGGGAATCTATCATCATCAAGGGGAACCTATCATAAAGGGGAATCTATCATCATCAAGGGGAATTTATCATAAAGGGGAATCAATCATCATCAAGGGGAATCTATCATCATCAAGGGGAATCTATCATCATCAAGGGGAATCTATCATCATCAAGGGGAATCTATCATCTTCAAGGGAATCTATCATCATCAAGGGGAATCTATCATCATCAAGGGGAATCCTATCATCATCAAGGGGAATCTATCGTCATCAAGGGTAATCTATCATCCACATCAATGGGAATCTATCATCATCAAGGGGAATCTATCATCATCAAGGGGAATCTATCATCATCAACGGTAATCTATCATCATCAAGGGGAATCTATCATCTTCAAGGGAATCTATCATCATCATCAAGAGGAATCTATCATTATCCAGGGAAATCTATTATCGTCGAGGGGAATCTATCATCATCCAGGATAATCTATCATCATCAAGGGGAATCTATCACCATCAAGTGGAATCTATCATCATCAGAAAACTCTATCATCATCAAGGGGAATCTATCATCATCAAGGGGAATCTATCATCATCAAGGGGAATCTATCATCATCAAGGGGAACCTATCATCATCAAGGAGAAGCTATCATCTTTAAGGGGTATCTATTATCATCAAGGAGAATCTATCATCATCAAGGAAAATCCTATCATCATCAAGGAAAATCTATCATCAACAAGTGGAATCTATCATCATCAAGGGAAATCTATCATCATCAAGGGGAATCTATCATCATCAAGGGGAATCTATCATCATCAAGGGGAATCTATCATCATCAAGGGGAATCTATCATCATCAAGGGGAACCTATCATCATCAAGGAGAACCTATCATCTTTAAGGGGAATCTATCATCATCAAGGGGAATCTATCATCATCAAGGGGAACCTATCATCATCAAGGAGAACCTATCATCTTTAAGGGGTATCTATCATCATCAAGGGAAATCCTATCATCATCAAGGAAAATCTATCATCAACAAGTGGAATCTATCATCATCAAGGGAAATCTATAATCATCAAGGGAAATCTATAATCATCAAGGGAAATCTATCATCATCAAGGGGAATCTATCATCATCAAGGGGAATCTATCGTCATCAAAGGTAATATATTATCATCAATGGGAATCTATCATCATCAAGGGAAATCTATCATCATCAAGGGAATCTATCGTCATCAAAAGGAATATATCATCATCAATGGGAATCTATCATCATCCAGGATAATCTATCATCATCAAGGGAAATCTATCATCATCAAGGGAATCTATCGTCATCCAGGATAATCTATCATCATCTAGGGAGATCTATCATCATCAATTACAGTGATCTTCCGATTTTCCTATGGCTTATCAACAAAATTTGTGAATATTCAAAATTTGTATTGCATGAAGTGCAAGACCTATCATTGTGGGATTCTTTTAAACACTCTCAAACATTTCCGTCATTGTTGAAGTTGGTTAAAATAAGACCACTGTCCAAACCCATTAGCGAGACCATTGTCCAAACCCATTAGCGAGACCCATTCAACAAGATTTTGTTAAGTTGATTTATTTATTGAAGTAGAATAAAAACATCTCATAAAACGACCACTCGTGAACACAGTTTTGAAATTAGGTTTCTCATGAAGGCGAATGTACCCAGAAGTTTTTACTTCTTTTTAAATTTATTTTCCAACAGAAAACTGGTATAAAAGCTAACATGATATAGGCCGGGTACATCCCTTGATATCGTTTCATTCCGTACAACAGGAAGATGGATGGAATACTATGTGAATGATAGATATGAAAATATTATTCTGAATAGATATTCAGTTGTCCCCACTTACGGTGCTGGTATATATGTTCAAGATTCGGTATTTATCTAGCCTAAATCGGAACCTTTTAGCGTTATTGTACGAGGCTAGGTTTGTCCAATCAGAAATATCGTACGAACGACATTCTTGTGGAAGACCAGAAATTTTGACGAATCAACCAATCACAGCGTTTGTAAATATGGACATAGCAATTGCTCCGTAAAACAAAATGGCCGCCTCTACAAGTGGAGATTTTGATCGAAAGTCGTTTCAAAAATATTGTATTATGCACGTAAAAGATTGTTCTAAACCAAAATTTATTGAACTGACAAGTAATTAATTAGAGAGATTTAAGAAATTTGCCTTTTGAGTGGACGAAGTTTGATAGCAAAGAGGCAGAAATATCCCGAAATTCCGCAACTTCGATCGACCTAACGTTTACGGATTCAGACTCTTGGGGAAGTTTTCCTGCAGAAGTTACCTGCTGCAGTGAAATTGGCATGCAAGTGCACGGAACTTTGCAAGTGCTCAGGTTGTCAAAACTGCCACAATGAGGATTCTAATATCTCGGAGGAGGAAGGCTCAGATTCCGATGATGAGGATTAAAAACTGAAGTTTTTTCAACTTTATTGTCTCCAAGTTGTGGAAAAGAATGGGGAAAATTATAAGGGGAGGGAGGAAGCACATTTTAAATGTTTCAAAATTTTCAAAAAAGCTTGATAATAAATTTCATTTATGCAGTTTGCAAAAAGCACTTTGAAGTTTTGACGGTTGTTTAAGAACAATACACATGTGCTAGATTGAGCAAAATAACAATTTTTACTATTGAAATCCATTCACAAATGGCCATTCTTAGTCTTTTTTTTTTTTATTTAGGTGTTAATTTGCATAACAAATTTTTGAGTCTTTTTTCTTTCTATTGAAATTGTGCATGTCAAAAAATGCACAAACATTGGTCAGCCACACTTTAAGAAATGATCGTGTCAAAAAATAAAAAGATTGTTTCTTATTAATGTGAAGTGAATGAAACATTTGTGGTTAAAAGGTGCTTGGGAAAATTGATTTAAACTGGGCCATTATTTGCTGATGATTGGAGGTGGATACTTTTGCTATAAGTTAATAGTGCATATTGGATTTGGGATGATGTAGCATGCTTTTAGGGCCATGGAGGAATTTATTGTTGGGGAGTTGGTCGGGAATGGACTGGTGTCTTGTCCAGGGGAGGTATCTCTATGTGGAAAAACAGAATTGCTTAAAAAAATGAATGTGTCAAAAAATAAAAAGATTGTTTCTTTTTAATGTGAAGTGAAAGAAACATTTGTGGTTAAAAGGTCTTGGGAAAATTGATTTAAACTGGGCCATTATCTGCTTATGATTAGAGGTGGATAACTTTTTTTTAAGTTAATAGTGCATATTGGATTTTGGATGATGAAGCATGCTTTTTGTTTCCAAAATTTGAGCAGTTCTTCTTTCCATTGAAATTTTGCATATCAGAAAATTAGTAAACATTGATCAGCTACACTTTAAAAAAATGAAACTGTCAAAAATTAAAAGATTGTTTCTTTTAAATGTGAAGTGAAAGAAACATTTGCTGTTAAAAGGTGCTTGGGAAAATTGATTTAAACTGGGCCATTATCTGCTTATGATTAGAGGTAGATACTTTTATTGTAAGTTAATAGTGCATATTGGATTTGGGGTGATGTAGCATGTTTTTTTTTTCATTGAAATTTTGCATATCAGAAAATGCGTAAACATTGATCAGCCACACTTTAAGAAATGAAAGTGTCAAAAATGAAAAGGCTTGGGAAAATTAATTTGAACTGCACCATTATTTGCTCATGATCAGAGGTGAATACTTTTTCTGTAAATTGTTTGTGCATATTTGATTTGAAATGATGTAGCATGCTATGATGCTTTTAGGGCAATTGAGAAATTGAATGCTGGGGAGTAAACCGAGAATGAACTGGTGTCCTGTCCAGAGGAGGTATTATCTCTTATCTTTTTGCATCACAGAAAGAACTGATGAGTATCAGCCCCGTGAGACATCAAGCTTAGGAAAGGATTAACTTTTATCCAAATGAACAAAATGCTTATGATTAGAGTTGGGTACTTTTTTGTTGATCTATAGTGAATATTTCATTAAGAGATGTAAAATTCTTTCATGGAAAATAAGGAAGGAGGTGGCCAGTCTAGGGGAGGTATTATCTCTCGTCGTTTGGCATCACAGAAAGAACGATTAACATCAGCTTTGTGAGTCATCAGGCTTGAAGTTTTATCCGAATGAACAAAATGCTCATGATTAGAGTTGGGTAGTTTTTCTGTAAATAAATAGTGAACACTGTTTTTGGGATGATGTAGCATGCTTTCAGGAAAATTGATGAAGGGCAGTGTTAAGTGAGCAATGCTGGGGAGTTAACCGGGGAAGGACTGGTGTCCTGTCCTGGGGAGGTGTTATCTCTCATCTTTTTGTTTCACAGAAAGAACGGATAAGCATCAGCCTGAATTGAAATTCTTTTGGGTATATGTACCATCTGCTATAAACTGAAATCATTTACACCACAATCTGTTCTCTTCATGAGTGTAACAGGGAACTAAAATTATGTGACTGCCCCCTGCAAAGTTTTGCATCTGCTAAAATGATTCAACGTAAACCTTTCAAATAACATTTATGTAACATGAGAGTAGCCAAATAAAACAAACTTTTTAGTTTGTGAAATTAAAAATTAATGTATTCATAATTTATTTATGAAAGCACTAAATACATTACATCAAAGCATTTTGAAAATCTTTAATCCACAATAATCTGCATGCCACAACTTTTCTTTAAAAACAGATAACTTAAGTGTGCAAGAAGTTTTTAGTATTTGAAATTTGCTTCCTTCTTTCTTTTGTACCATATATATATCCCATCCTTTACACTAAGAAAAGTGTGTTAATTAATTAAGTACTTAACTGTGTAATAAGTTTGTAAATAATTAAGTAGACAATCAATTAATACGTTTGTTAAAAATTAACTTGTTGATTGGTTAACTTATTAGTAGTTTAAAAAACTAATTGATTTAATTAGCCAATTGGTTGATTAATTAGTGAAGTTATTTAACAGTTACAAATCATTTAGGATTTCACCTAAGGTCTAAAATAAATTATTTTGAGTGAGCTCCCACGAAAATTGCCAGTATCTGTCTTCTTTCTCACTTAGGTAAAAAATAAATAGTGGAATTGGTATATGTGTCTTAAGAATGGGAATTTAACTCCCTTTTTCTTGACTTTTCATCTCAGTCAACCACAACTATGCGTGGGGACAAAGCAATTTGTAATTAGGAGCTCATATTTAATCATTCTGTGATAAATCTAGGTAATCCATCCATCAATTGCACAGAAATTAAAAACCGTGCACATTATAGCCTTATGTCCCATGGCCTAATACAGTAATATGCCAGGTATTGTACATTAAATAAACTTTATTGTCAGAAATGTCTAAATTTTACTGATTTATTTAATTGTATTGAAGTTAACAAGAAAAAAATGACCATTGATCAAACTCCTTCGAGTGACCCTTTCTTGCGTGCGAGAAATATGCAAGGAACATCACTCATGTTTCTACCCAGTAAAATACGATGTACCGCCATTTTCTATTGGATGGCGCTTTAGTAAGTTTTGCCTTGTTGCTGATTGCCAGGCTACTGTCACGTCCGCTGGCTTACTGATTGACTCTCCCATCAGTGCGCGGAAGATGAACAGATAATTCAATGTACGTTTGATAATTGTGTACTTCTTAGAAAACATTTCCTTTCCAATATGTGGGAGTTGAAAGGAAGCATAATTGGCGTGATCCGATGTAAAGGATTAATGCGAAACATTCTTAAGCAATTATCTTTCTTCTTAAAAAACCAGACATCGCAAAGAATACACATACCCTCGGCGCTAGAAACCCACCTTTTACCCTCTGTCACACATGCTATCCCACACTCTGTCATACATGCCATCCCACACTCTGTTCCACATGCCATGTCTTTCTACCTTACAGGAAATCATACATTAAATCTAGATGTCTTATCACCACATGACCCATATACCATCGCACCAGCAATCAAGATGACATCCCACCACATGCAATTCGACAGACCAAATAATTTTGTCCCACACACCATCCCTCCCTGTTCCAATGACATCCAAACCTTTCCCCACGCCATCCTGTCCTGTCTCCCATGTCACCCACCCTGCCCTATCTGTCATACCACTATCTTGGCCTACATTCCATGAAACCCTATCCCACATGCCATGACACCCTGTCCCACATGCCATGTAACCCTGTCCCACATGCCATGTCAACCTGTTCCACATGCTATTCCACCCTATCCCACAGGACATCCCTCCCTCATGCCATCCCACCCCCATTTCCTTCATCTGTCAATCATTATGCCATCTTCCGCCTAACATTCTTTCCTGTAGTTCCCATTCCCTCACCTCTATCAACCTAACATGCCCTATTCACCATTCACCTACCACCCCCCATTCACTTACCATCTTCCATTCATCTGCCATCTCCCATCCACCTGCCAACCTTCGCCATCTTTTTGCCACCCACTCATCTACCAAATATACATATGATTCACTATAATCTTTACTGACTCTATCGCACCACAGCTCCCTCCTCATTACCTCTTGATAATCTGCATAAACAGAAAAGCATTAACCCTGAACTTAAATATGAAACTCTTACAAAAACACACTCAACTATATAATTTCTCTTACAAACCAGATAGGGCTGATCTATCTCCCAAATAAAAATGGAAATTCACTGCATATTCATTTGTTTATATTTCTGTTCATCCCCAAGACACTTGATTAATGTTTTTGAGGCGTCAGTCTCTATTGTTTGACATTTCTTTCATACAGGAACAAATGTTTTAATTGATAAACATGTCAGGAATTAATTTGAAGGCAGGAGTCTCCTTGATATAAATTGTCTTTCAAAGGAGCCACAAAAATGATTGGAATTCCTTTCCAAGGGCAGAATCTTGTGTACCCTAGTAGCTGAACAATGCATGTGGTCAGACGGACAATGTATGTGGACAAACGGACAGACGAACGGACGAATGGACAGACGAATGGTAACGATGCTTAACCAACCCTTTACCAACTTCGTTGGCAAGGGGATACTCATAGTTTCATATTTGTCCTCAGGAGTAGTCTTTCAAACTGCTCGTAAGAAGTTGTATGAAAATGATTCTAACATTACTTGAAAATACATAAGTTGTATGTCTTCTTCTTTTACCATAGGCACCATAAGACTTCATCGTCTTTAACGCCCACCTCATCTTCAAGGACCTACACTTACGAGGTTTCTTCAGTCAGGAGAACTCTTATGGTAAAATAATCTCGTGATATAAGATTATTGTTTACATGAAGCATTGACTCAATCTCACACGCACTCTTATCTTTACTTCCTGCATGTAATTCATTCTTTTCACCATGTTCAGAGTAGACAGTCAGTCATGCAAGACGCAGCGATGGGCATGTGACGCCATTTGGACACATAACAGCGCCCACTATTGGTGTATGGAAATCGTTTTTGAAGGCCGTTACATACCGAAGGCAGCGCGACCATGTTTCTTTGCTTCTGTTTTTTGTTTTTTTAAATAGAAAATCAGACATGAAGCAAACAAAAATGTTTTGACTTTTTGCTTACACATGAAAAAGTTACGCATGAAGACTTTCGGACGTGGAATTTTATTCAAGCTGTGGAGATATTCACATGCTTGATTAAGATTCTAACATAGCGCCATTATGACTTAAGTGGGCGTAAACACATCCCTTGAATCAAATTTGAATTATTATCTCAAATGCTTTACCGTAATCTATGAAAACAAAAGCTCGCTTGCGCATCAATATCATGACGTGTTGTAAATTTCTTTGCCTGTGCATCGACGTCATCTATGCAAGGTGCACGACATCCAGGGACGTAGATACTAGGGTTGTGACACCCACCCATTTTTATTTACAACTCGTCTGTAAAATTTGAGCTTAGTCAGTAAATCTGGGATCAGGTCGGTAAAACTAAGAGGGCTGAAGGGGTGCTATACCGAAGGTTAGGGCGCAATTTGTGTGCAACACGCTCTGAATTCCCTATCGACATGTGTCAACTCTAAACGTAAAAGTAGCTGTTAAGACAGACATCAATGATACTTATATTCCATATTTGATAAGAAACTTGTGTTTGCTTTCCCACATTCTACACGTATCCTTTTATACTTATGTCGTTGAATAACAACAAATAAATGAAACTACCGCTTGCAGCTTGTATCAATATAATGCTTGGTTGAACATGAAAAGAGGGTATATCTAAGGTTTATTTGATGCACTCATATTTCTGATATCTCTGAATATGATGGCTACTGAATTTCTAATGCATTTTCCGTATATTAATGAATGAAAAGAAATAGTTTTTTAAGTAATTAAAGTGAAACAGTGGCTAATGACTCACACTTCATGCTCAGTGAACCAATAAACAGTTGAAAATCTAAACCATTTTTAAATATCTATCTTTGAAAAAATGAAATAAAAAGGAAATGAATAAACGGTTCACGATAAACCGGTTACCTCACTAGAAGCAATGGAAAAATTGATTACATATACTGTCATATCTGCATATAGTTTGAATGTGATAAACCAAACTCGGTAATGATAGGGCCAAGTTTAGGGCCAAGCGAAGCTTTAATATATATATATGAAAGTCGTATATCTAAACTGACCATAGGCGCCGGCCTACTACATTTTTACGCCCAGTTCATACCAAATGTTTTACATTGATTTGTAATGCTTTTTGTTTATCTAAACTGACCATTTATTGACGAGTGCTTTGAGACAAACATGAAGCATTTAGCTTTAAGAATGGTATTTCCAGCTAGCCTGTTGTGAGTTGTTTTTCTTCAGACTGTCAAAGCATTGGTAAAAACGGGTAACAAGGATATATGAAATAGAAAGTTGCGAAGGCACAAACCAAAATGTCGACAAAGAAACCAGCAAGTTATAAAAATAACAAACCGGGGAAAGCACTTCATATCATGAGTTAAAATGCAGATCATGAATCAAAAAATTGTCTTTGGCTCTCCCACAGATAGGTAAGATATTGAACGCCAAATGAAAGCCTGTTAGCTACTAAAAAAAATATAAGAAGCGTAAGGTATTGTAAATATATCTTAATTGATTTTGATGTTCGGGCCGGGAGACAGTATTTGATATGAATTTCTTTGCCATTTTAACCTTTTCTTTTCAATACACAAAAGTGTCGGAGGCAAAGAAGCCTGTGACGTTCATTTTCATCTTGTTGTTTATGACACTACATCGTCACCAGAAGATTAATCTTCCACACCTCAATAATATCTGAGTGTCTTCATCAGTAGGTCACTCAAAGTTTAAACAATATAAATTTAAAAGGGTGTTAACACACCGATAATGATCACATTTAGAGTTGTATTGAAAGAAATTGTAGAATTGATGTATATATTCCATTCCAAAGTTGTAAGTGCCTACAACAGCGATAACAGCTGGAAAACAGTGTTGCCAACATTGGTAGAAAATTGAATGCAAATCGGGCAAACCTTTCTGAAAATAAGAATTGGGGTTTATGTAGAAAAGCACTATTGTCCATTCTTTTCTACAGGAACAGATGACCTTTGTGTTGTTATAACACCCTTTACAAACTGTTTTATCATAGGAGCAATATGATATGCCGATGATAAAGATCAACTCTTTGGAGAACGAAGGAGGAACAGTCCGATCGTCTTCCGCAAATTCAGGGTCAAATAATAAAAATGAAGATAGTGGGGAGGAATTTAGCAGTCGAACGGAAGTGACGTCACCCGAGCCAGGTTACAGTGCGTCATCTTCCGACGACATAAACGAAAAGGGTGAAACAACATCGAATAAATCAGAACTACTTGAAGTTCCTAACCAGGTGAGATTTTTCAAACCAACCAGCATTACAAACGGAAGGGTTCCTAACTTACTTGGAAGGGGGAGGTGATGGCTAATTTAACTTCTATCATTCAATTCAATACATTTGCTTCATTACTGGAATACACGCTCAAGACCGATAGCTTTCATCATACCGTAAAATTCAACAAACTGAATTTCTATTAGGCAAATTAGTATCTGCACAAATGTTCAGAGAGTTTGGAAAATTTCCGGCCGGGAAATATTTCCAACACAGCTACACTAATGCAAACCTGTTTTGCATCCTTTAAAAAAAGCTACGCTTAGCAAGTCTTTGAGAGATACATGCCCATATGGCGAGCCCCACGGCTATTAAAGATGAGATTAGTATAACATTAAGGTTTTTGATTTGCCGACTTCAACAACCTAAACTTTCACACATCATGCAAGTACGAAAGCAGGATTAAAATCGGGATAAATACGAGAAGATTAGTAAAATTGAGATAAATATTGCATGCATGCTGTTTTTAATGCCCAGATACGATATTAATACAAAATGCCCCAGGATGAAAAATCCACATAGAGTTTATAACAGTACATTTCATACACGAAGAAAATGATTCGTTTGATTAGCTTTCTGCTGATGAAAGAAGTTTTAGTTCTACTAGCTATCTGGCTATAATATATCCCAAATATGATTTTCTTTCTGAACCTACAGCGAATTCGGAATGACGTCATATTTTCAAATGCGTCTCTTACGAAAGTGCTTCACTTACAATGAATTAAGTGATGGAACTATAAACACATGCCAAAGAAGCATTAATACTACCTTATAATTATCAAAGGGAGAGGACTGTTTGCGTGGTGGGCTCATTGGTGGCTCGATGACTTGGCAAGAAGATATAGGGTTGACCAATTATTTGAAAGGTTGCGCATTGACAAACCCAAGCCTGTCGTCGTGGCAATGCCACTCGTTTATATTCTCTTCAGGAGCTACGAATATGACACGAATGCACTGATAAACTGAACTCAGATTCTAAATTTACGACCGAGAGTTCACACGTGGATCAGTAAACGCATAATTACTCCAGATTTTGAGTTTCGAGAATTTTGTTAGAATTATTATTAAGGTCTGTGTGCAAGTGTAACGGATCTTGGAAACAACTTTTTGCAATTTAAAGTCCATCTATTGTGATTAACGTACAATGCATTCCAAAATGATACTGATTGGCCTATCAATGTAAGTGCACACTGTACCATTGTGTTTTGACCAATCAAAACACAAGATTTGAATTTCATTTACCTCGTACATTAGAGACGACAACTGGCCTCTAATAAACTCTGCGAGCTACCAACTTTATAATCAAACCATACCAGATATGCCAACGCTGCAGTGAATCCATATGATCTACCTGCGGTGGATCCATATGATCTATCTGCGGTGGATCCATATGATCTATCTGCGGTGGATCCATATGATCTACCTGCGGTGGATCCATATGATCTATCTGCGGTGGATCCATATGATCTACCTGCGGTGGATCCATATAATCTACCTGCGGTGGATCCATATGATCTACCTGTGGTGGATCCATATGATCTACCTGCGGTGGATCCATGTGATCTACCTGCGGTGGATCCATATGATCTACCTACGGTGGATCCATATGATCTATCTGCGGTGGATCCATATGATCTACCTGCGGTGGATCCATATGAGCTACCTGCGGTGGATCCATATGATCTACCTGCGGTGGATCCATATGATCTACCTGCGGTGGATCCATATGATCTACCTGCGGTGGATCCATATGATCTACCTGCGGTGAATCCATATGATCTACCTGCAGTGGATCCATATGATCTACCTGCGGTGGATCCATATGATCTACCTGCGGTGGATCCATATGATCTACCTGCGGTGGATCCACATGATCTACCTGCGGTGGATCCACATAATCTACCTGCGGTGGATCCATGTGATCTACCTGCGGTGGATCCATATGATTTACCTGCAGTGAATAATATTATCATATTTCTTTTGTCTTTATATTTCAGTTTTGGTTCCATGTAAGTTGCATTCATTATTTTGCATCTGGGAATGATATCAATTCAATGCGGTGGATCCATATGATCTATCTGCGGTGGATCCATATGATCTACCTGCGGTGGATCCATATGATCTATCTGCGGTGGATCCATATGATCTACCTGCGGTGGATCCATATGATCTACCTGCGGTGGATCCATATGATCTACCTGCGGTGGATCCATATGATCTACTTGCGGTGGATCCATATGATCTACCTGCGGTGGATCCATATGATCTACCTACGGTGGATCCATATGATCTATCTGCGGTGGATCCATATGATCTACCTGCGGTGGATCCATATGAGCTACCTGCGGTGGATCCATATGATCTACCTGCGGTGGATCCATATGATCTACCTGCGGTGGATCCATATGATCTACCTGCGGTGGATCCATATGATCTACCTGCGGTGAATATATATGATCTACCTGCAGTGGATCCATATGATCTACCTGCGGTGGATCCATATGATCTACCTGCGGTGGATCCATATGATCTACCTGCGGTGGATCCACATGATCTACCTGCGGTGGATCCACATAATCTACCTGCGGTGGATCCATGTGATCTACCTGCGGTGGATCCATGTGATCTACCTGCGGTGGATCCATATGATTTACCTGCGGTGGATAATATTATCATATTTCTTTTGTCTTTATATTTCAGTTTTGGTTCCATGTAAGTTGCATTCATTATTTTGCATCTGGGAATGATATAAATTCAATGCATGCAATGCGAACTAACATAACAACCCTTACTTAAAAATCAAACATAAATGCTGGAAAGATTCACTGTTGTCGATTTTGATTGATTGTAGAGATATCGTTATCAAGAGTACCATTAAATTATTACATAACCTGTAACCTGTCTGTCCAACCGGCACTCAATATGCAATATGTTGAATTGTTTCGAAAACGTTTGCATTTTTCATGCCTTGTTGATCAGTTGACATGGAAATTAGTTATGGAAACTAAAAAATCTTTTCTGATACAAAATGCCAATATCAAAAATTGTTTGACAAATATCAGCCATTATATTAATTATATAAACTGTGAACATGCATTTACCCAAGGTGTCCAAATATCTATAGAGGGAAAAGAACAACTAACAATTCTAATAATGATAATAATAATACCATAACTTGTGTATTACAATCGAGCATGTGCGTGTATTTACCACGGTGTATCTATAGACAGTTTCGTTTTGAACTTCTCTGATTTGCTATAATATAAAGAACGGTTGCTGTTGCTTTAACATTTTCACTACAATATGTTGAATTCTTTCCAAACCGATTACATTTTGCATAAACGTCATTCAAGTTAGTTCTCGGCATCCCAGAGTTCTTAGGGCATAATAAGTTGGCAATAAATGGGTTAGGGTTAACCCTATAATTTGCTGAATACAAATCATTTGAATGATACCACTTACTATTTTTCTCGGATGTCCATTTGAATAACATTTAATGTTGTATAATGTTAACGCTATATGGACAGGTAGAAATATTCACCAGAAAGAGCATTACATTCTAAACAGCGTCGTCTCGACAGTAGCACCTGTAGTTTCCGTGTTATGACAGTATGACCCCCGGGGTTATGACTAATCAAAGCTTTAAGAATATTAAATGAATGCAAACGTTATGATGTATGCCACAGTGGACAGCTCACTATCTGCAATGTAATTCTTTCAATTTCTGCCCTATACTGAATAGACTTTTTTCTCCTGAAATTTTTGATTAAGAGTATCATGATGGAAATTTAAAATTTCAACTGCTCCCATCCAAAGGACAGTGGTAAAGAATTAAAAAAACAATGGGTTAACATAAGGAAATTCATCATAAAATTATTTTAACCGATTTTCTTTGATATTTTCATGGTTTACAGCATTATTTCTCGTTAAGTCATTTGTACCTTTAAGATCAGTTTAATTCTTTCAAAAGCGTTGCATTCTGCATATAAATCATTATTATCTTCATTTGCATAAACTATACCATCATTGCAGAATTTTTATTTAGCGAAAAGTCAATTTTAAAAACAGTTTAAAACATTTCAGATAACGTCAAAATAACTGCGAATTATAGAGATATAGGCATGATGTAACATATGACTTCATCGAATCATTATAGGCCATATATATTTTTTTGACAACACGGTACAGAAGATATATTACAGTTAAGAAAGAAATGGCTTTCGTTTGAAACCCTTAATGAAAAGTAAATAATATTATTTTATTTCCCAAGCTTTATAGAAAGCCGATTGAAGTTTGAAAAAATGAAATAAGTCTTTAGTGAAATTGATATTAACAACTCCAATGACCGAAACAAATAAAATGGAGAAATCGAAGAAAATTTGCACTTATTCTTGACATTGCAGACAACTTTTATTATCTGAATCGTGTCCATTAAACTAGCATTTTGATTGAGCTTGGATAAGAAGGAATTGCTTTTAATTAAAGCTCTCTTATGCAAATTGATAGACAGTGATGGTGTTATGAAAGTCTTATGCACTTTTTGCAGAACTAGCTTTACAATTCCACCTGAGGTGATCGTTTGCCGAAAAGGTACAGACCATATTATGTCTTAAATACTTAAAAAAAACATAATTTCTTAACCTTTCTATGGTCAGATGGTTGAAAAGGCTTTAATTTGTTTTGGCCTGTCGTTCAATGTTTTTTTCTCAAATTAAATGTCACTATGATACACAGTAGGTCCCGTGTAAAGTCTTAATCATTTACAAAACCCAGAAGCTTTTTAGACGTGACATGATACATATGAGGTAAGTGTAAGAATAATTTGTGCGGCCCATCAAAAGTCCAATGTAAACTAATTCTGCCGCTGAGAAAGTTAAATCAAGAAAGTGCTAAGAGTTGTGTGCAATATGAGCTTTTTGTGAGTTCGTCGTACTTCTACAATGAACTAGTAATTTGACTAAATTTTATTTTTTCTTTAAAAACGAGAGCAGCCAGAGTCAGAGTGTTGAAGGTAAGCCGTAAAGAAGAAAGCAAAACATATTTTACTAGAAATTACATACTGAATAGTGTTTATCAAAATATAACAATAATTACCTTTTTCTCTGATAAACATAATGTGTTTCATTAATAAGTTGTTGCAGGCTTTATGGGGACAAACTTTTACTCTCGAGAATCATGAATTGTGAATTCTTTTAAAGGAATACATCTGATGGAGCCACTATAGTTGTTGATTATCTGTAATTGTGTACAAAGTTTTCTCAGTGTCACTTCCGTGGGTAACACAACCGTTTCAAAACTGATTTGATCTTAACCTTCGAAAGACTAAAATTTTCAATTGAAAAAATATATCATGATTTCAAAATATCAATCATCCTTTGCATTATATGTGTTCTGGATAAATCTTTAGGTGCAATTTTCCAATTTCAAAACACGATGGTAGAATTAAAACATACAGACATAACAAGCGTGTCTGTAAAATGCAAAACTGAGTGATTATATCTCCTAGAAAGACGATATTGTGGTTATTTATGTAATGACCTATTTACCGCTTACATTAAATAAGTAATTTCTTTACTGCTAGATATTCATGTGTAGCGTCGGGCACTAATAAGTCTAACCGTTAACTGCCATTTTCGATATGGGTGACTTTCCATTATTTTGATCAATTCATCAAACTAGAAACCAATTTTCTTACGACTTTCATGGAAAAGCGCTGGAAGAAACTAAATTATATCATGGTTTATAATATTTATTATATATAATAACTATATCATGGTTTATAGAAGATCAAGAGGGTTTAGTCATTTTGAAGGTATATTATTAACATATTGATCCCTTGGCAATACTAAGATCCTAACCGAACCTGTTTGATATGTCAAGATACCTGTTGAATTGTTTTAATATCCTTTAATCTATCTTGTGATTCCTTTTATATAATTAATATACAAACTGATAGTTTTTTACTGATACCTGTGTAAACTTATATACGATGAGTGTTTATACTATTATAACCTTCGGCTAATGGGCATAGTACTTAACGGCGTGTTTTGATGTTCATAACCGTAGAGTTAAACATATTATTTGTGTGCGTGGGTTTAACCATAGTTTTGAATACCCGAGTAAACGCAAAATAGATACTGGTAACTGAGCATCAGTTTCGCATTGAAATGTCTCCGGATATACTTTTCATGTTTGGACTGTACTTACCTTAATGGGAGGTGTTACTACTTCCATAACACGTACCATGTTAATATGGTGAACACAATGCTCCCAGCCGGTAGGTAAGACATCTGGGAAAAAAAGAGCATCCTTGTCCAGATATTTATGACAGGACGACAAATTATTAACATAAAAAAATCCTGTTAGTTTTTTTATTCTTTGCAATCATAGTGATCAAATTTAAAATACAACAGGACCTGCCAATGACCCCATTTTCATTTTCTTTAATTCAATTTTCTTTGGTCATTGCAACCTATTGTTATGGTTGCTATACGCACCGTGATGCTTAATTAGTTGATTGTTCGACTCCAAAATTGAAATTTTCTTCTTTTCATCAAATAAATTTTCGAACTTTTTGTGTCTTAATTTTAAAGGAGCCGACTGCCAAAAAGTAAGGGAATAGTTTTCTTGAGTCTCAAAAATATTCGAAGACAATTTTCATGCACGTGATGGTTAATGTTCAAACTACGATTTTTTTATATTAATCATAATTATGTTTTATGAATACTTAAATAAATTTCAAACGACATGAGTATCAAATATTCACAAATATATTATCCACAACAGATCAATAAACTTCATGCCTCTATATCCCACAGACGACGTGAAGTTACAGGTCACTTGAAAGTTCATATTAACCAGAAAATTGCCATACCATTGCGTGCTAGATATGCATTTGATTTTATTGTAATTCTTTATTATTATTATTATTTTTGTTGTTGTTTTTTTTTTTTTTGGGACCCGTAAAATTATTTGTAAAGTACTAAAAGGATTAAGCTTTATGACTTTTCACTTGCTTTGTTGACAAAGAAATGAAAAACACAATTAATAACAAGTATCGTTAAACGAATTGAAAGTTGTTTCATTATATGTCCATTTCTAAAACACGCGGCATCAATTTCATAGAGTCAAACCCTCTAATTCTTTCAGTTCATTGTCTTACACAAAGTCCTCTTTCCTCTGTATGTAACACCCTTTGTAATTAGTTACAAGATAATTTAGATTGAAACAATACATCTTGCCATGTACTTGTATTATTTTTTGGAAAATGATACAATTAGGGTTATATATTCAACACGTGTTATCTAATTCAAACATTCGAAGACAGCATCATTTGTCGCCAGCATCCGACTATCATCTGTCAAAGGCTGTCGATCGGCACCATGTAATATTGGCAAAATATACTTCATATTCTTCCTCTCACATTACACTTTTCCATTACGACCAAGGCATCCATGTCACGTAATTTCATTGAATATGCATAGAGAAATATGAGATATGTCAGATATTGTTTTGATACAATTTACACGAATGTGCGCGGTGTTGATAGGTTTAGAAATACAATACTACAACGTCTATGATATGGATCTGTGTACGAGTGTCATGGATACTGCAAGCATAGACTTGATACCATTGACACAGAATCATAAAAATGTAGTCCTTTACCACCATTAGACATTTTAAGAGTCCTCAAGTTGAAATAAAATTCCAACACGTTGAAAAGGCAGTTTGTTTTTATTATTAATTCGAAAGAAAACACAGCGTACGTAGATTTTTTCAGTAATTATAAATTAAATAGATATTGTTTATGAACCAGAAAAGAGAGAATGTTTTGAAAATATTGCACGTGTTACTTCTGCAATATTGACAAAAGCAAACTACGCAAAAGTAAACTGTTCAGTATATATCTTTAAAATGGCGTATCTTGCCTTTTTGAAGTAGCGGAACAAGATCAAATCCAAATAATATTAAACCGATAGTTTTACACCATTCCAAATCTGAAATGTTCCACAACATAAGTCCATTTCGTTAGTCTTTGTGTAAAGTTATATCGCAAGTTTTGAACACAAAGGCTGTATGATGTTTATAATCTCAAGTGTATTACAAGTTTCTTAAACGGTTAAAGTAGAACCTTTCCTGTGCTAACTATCAATTGTGCTTACTGGGTTCTAACATCCGAAAAAGCGACAGAGCTGTGGCATGTGGAAGTGTGTGGACTAGATGTAGATCTTGAGTGATTTTCTTGCTAGAAATTGCTCCCGGAATGAAATAGGAATTATTAAAAAAAATCCTCAGTATGACTTAATTAATGTTAATTTTAATGTTATTTTCTCTTTCTTCTGTATACAGTCACCAACAAGAGTGGACTGGTCAAAATGGGTTCCCACCGCAAAGGTCATTCAACCGACGGAACATAAGTCAAAATATCCATTTTCAGCCACTTCATCACCCTCCAATTCCAGAAAGAATGTGTCTCCAAAACAAAGTCCGCTGAAATCTCCGCCACAATCAAAAAAGTTTCCGTTTGGAATCAAACAATCACAAGACAGCGGTGCTGGATTTGGAAGTCCGATAAAACATAAGTCCTACAAGCCAATTCTCAAAAGTGCTATGAAAAGTTCACAACGTAAAAAAACTAAAACCGCGGTAGTACGGGTGGAAACGCCAGAGGAGAGAGTCATAAGAAAACAAAACGAAAAGCTTCAAATGGATTTTTTTTCTGACAGTTGTGAATCTGACAGAACTTTACTAGATTCTTGCAGAACAAAAGTACTTTAATATGCAAAGTCTATTCATCAGTAGGTTATCTGTTTAATCACATACTTTGCATTCTGCCTTGACTAAATATAATGGAAGAGCAATTTTCATTCTTTCACCGTAAAGTGTTAGTGTCAGCCAGCGGCGGGGAGTGGAGCATATGATTGGAAAAGAAAGGGAGGGGGACCGCATTCAGCTTTGGTGGGCTAGAGGGGGTACATGTAACACAACAAGTCCATCAGGCTGCAGGAATTTTTAACCCAAAAAATAAATAAATCGAAAGTTTTACAATTTGTTATTAGCTGATTTACAACTTTTTTCATTTTAAAATTGTTACTGTATTAGTCCAGAAGAAACTTGAATTTGATGAATTAATATGCATTCTTAGACTCTAAAGAAAGAATTTAAGAATTTATGCTGCTTTTTATTTTAATCTTACTTCGCAATGCTAATTTATATTCTGCATCTAACGACGACGACGAGTGAACACACAATTACAATGACGGGGTTGTCGCCTGCGTATTCGGTTATGATAGTAACAATGCTATTACGAAACGCTTAATACGGCTCGGACGAGAACACAGGTACAACGTCCGGACAGACATAACATCGACAAACAAGTCAATGTCCACGGCCTTTGATAACCAGTTGTGGTGCACTGGCGTGTCTACCCAACCCAACCCAAGCTTAAACCCAGGGCCTCGTGGCCTGTAGACAGGTAGGATAACCTCTACACCACAGTAGGTAGATAGTTCTGCATCTAACAGAATAACATCCCGTTTATATTCAGTAATCCCTTGCCATTTTCTTTGTCCATTTTGCCCGACTGCATCCATACATTTTTCTTACTCGTCCCATTTAAAAAAAAAAAATGAAGGGCCGCAGCCCCAGCCCTCCCACTCGCCTCGTACGCCTATGCTGTTAGGGGTTATGTCTCCCATCCCACTTCTCGGAAAAAAATTAAGGCCTGGAACTGTCATCACATTCATTTTTACTTGTCAAACGCTTAGCATGATGATACCGTAAAAAAATGAAACAATGTTTTTATAGGTCTTTATGTCTTTAAGACAGCGGCGTGACTAAGGGGGAAGTGCCCCATTCGCGCCTGGGATCTAAGGGGACCCGTAAAAAATACGGTTATGCACAGTTATGTATATATACCACATACTCGCCCCCCGGCCCGCAGGGCCCTATAGCTACGCCGCTGATCTAAGAACAATACATAACGCACAATGAACTAAATAACATATTTATTTGCAGCCAAAAATAAAGCCTCGATTGTAAACTTCATCGTGTGTAAGCAAAAAGTTAAAGCATGGTATAATAATTGTTTCCTGCATGATTATCTAAAAAATCGCTCGCCGCGTCGCGTTCGGTGTCTTTCCGCCTTTATGCGTACATGGCTGCATGGCGACTATCCGACAACGATACGTGAGTATGCAACAAAGAAACTTAGGTTTTCCAACAACGAAATATTGGTTTCCAAATAATCAAGAATGAATTACTTGACAAAATTAAGTTAGACCTAAAATAATTAATTGTGGCTCTTTTTACATGACATTTTCTTCATTTTAAGAGGTTTGTAGTCAAAACACTAATACATATAACACACCTGATATACTACAATGATTGCACATCTGTCCATGAGCGGACAATTATTCGTACACAGCATCTCTCACAAAACAGACTGACGACGAAGCTGGTTTGGTGCCGTCTGGTTCAGCAATGGAATTGGATTGTTATACTTGTTGCTATAGTCAGAAGCATCCTCTCCCGTAGGCGCAATTCACAAAAGCTGACATAAACATTTCAGTAGGGAAAAGCTGTAATATTTAACAAAATAGAGTGTCAAAGTTGGTTTATTGAACCCATGGACCTAAGAACCAATCATGCAATGGGTACGGGGCGTTGTTTTTCAAAATCACGAATTGGCTCTCATCATTTTTTTTCTTCATCCATGCACCTCTCTCGATCCCAGCTTTCTGGCATTTAGTTCTTGTGTTTCTCTCAATCTCTCCCTGTTTTCTTTCTTTCCTACCGCTGGAATGATCTCACCTTTCAGGCACAATTTGACCCTCGCTGTCGTGGTGCCGTTAAGCCCTCATTAAACAAACAAACAATTAAGGAAAGAAATACAAAGAATCACACAAAGATAACAAGCTGTCTTCTTGTTCGTCAATATTACAAAAATCTTGCAAATGTCAAAAATCATCAAACAATTTGAGTAACCATTAATTATCATTAGAAAACCTATGTTACTTTTAAAACCTAAAGACGATCCTACTCTAATTTTTAATATTTTCTGGGTAAAGGATATACACTTCTATAGCAGGTCATTGATTTATGTAATCTTAAGTACATGGTACAACTATAAGATTTCTTTTTCGTCTCATCCTGGAATCCCTTTTGTTCGTAAGGAAGGAAGGCGCTCGAGAGTAAGTTTTGTAAACCTCAATTTTAGTCTCATATGTAAGTAAGAAAATGATTAAGAGAGGAAGAGGGAGGGAGAGCGAGAGACAGACAGACGAGAGAGAGAGAGAGAGAGAGATAGCGCTACTGCTAAATCATTGAAGGACAGCACCCTCTATCAGGAAGAGAGAGAGATAGCGCTACTGCTAAATCATTGGAGGACAGCACCCTCTATCAGGAAGAGAGAGAGATAGCGCTACTGCTAAATCATTGGAGGACAGCACCCTCTATCAGGAAGAGAGAGAAAAAAAAGCGATACTGCTAAATCATTGGAGGACATAGCACCCTCTATCAGGAAGAGAGAGAGAGAGAGATAGCGCTACTGCTAAATCATTGAAGGACAGCACCCTCTATCAGGAAGAGAGAGAGAGAGATAGCGCTACTGCTAAATCATTGGAGGACCAGTACCCTCTATCAGGAAGAGAGAGAGAGAGAGATAGCGCTACTGCTAAATCATTGGAGGACATAGCACCCTCTATCAGGAAGAGAGAGAGATAGCGCTACTGCTAAATCATTAGAGGACATAGCACCCTCTATCAGGAAGAGAGAGAGATAGCGCTACTGCTAAATCATTGGAGGACATAGCACCCTCTA
Organism: Chiridota heheva; assembly: GCA_020152595.1. Lineage (NCBI taxonomy): Eukaryota > Metazoa > Echinodermata > Holothuroidea > Apodida > Chiridotidae > Chiridota > Chiridota heheva. The sequence continues at coordinate 3,287,422 of JAIGNY010004509.1, forward strand.
TAAGGAAAGAGAGAGAGAGAGATAGCGCTACTGCTAAATCATTGGAGGACATAGCACCCTCTATCAGGAAGAGAGAGAGAGAGATAGCGCTACTGCTAAATCATTGGAGGACATAGCACTCTCTATAAGGAAGAGAGAGAGAGAGATAGCGCTACTGCTAAATCATTAGAGGACATAGCACCCTCTATAAGGAAGAGAGAGAGAGATAGCGCTACTGCTAAGTCATTGGAGGACATAGCACTCTCTATAAGGGAAAGACGTGACAATCAATTGGGGACATCTATCCCATCTGCGGGAATATTTCAACCCTTACAATAAGAAAAAAAAGTATAACTGATGTGCGACAAGATAATATCAACACTGGATTGACGGTAAGCCTTTATCCCCCTCCCCTCCCCGGCAGGACAATTCCTAGACAGGCGTGAGTTACGAAACGTTTCAAACAAAAGACTATCTGACTATGTTAATTATTTCAGATTTCATGAGGGAAAAAAAAGAGAAAGATGGAAGAACTATATGTCTAAAACTTAGAGCATCAATGGCAAACTAGTTCAACTAATGTTAAGTCAATCATTTTGAGCAAATTATTGGTTTTTCGTTGTTTACACCAGTTACAAACGTACTATTTGTGATAATTCAAAAATGTCATTTCGAGGATTAAAACGAATTAAATTTTATCAACAGGAATTTGGGGAAATTTCAGAATAAGAATATTTGTTCTATAAACCAAGTTAAATGAATATACATCAAATGAGTTAAGGGTATAAAATTATACCCTGCGTTTCTATCAGCTCACATACATGCATATGTGAACAAATACATGGTTATCAGCTCATATACATGCATATGCATATGTGAACAAATACATGGTTATCAGCTCACATACATGCGTATGTATATGTGAACAAATACATGGTCATCAGCTCATATACATGCATATGCATATGTGAACAAATACATGGCTATCAGCTCATATACATGAATATGTGAACAAATACATGGTTTCAGATATATAAACCTGTTATCAAAATATTAATTGTTAATAAGAGTTTCATGTACAAAGTTGACGAGCAAAAATTGAGCCCTTCGAAAAAAAACTTGGCATTGGTTGGGGTTCATGCTATGTATTTCTATTATGTAGAATTGCCATTTTGACCTATGGTTGGCTTTTCAAATATTATAACCAAGAATAAATTATACCTACGAAGATATATTCAAACCTCTAATTACTTTATACCTCTGAAGATATATAGTACATAATCAAACCTAGTATTACTTTATACCTCTGAAGATATATAGTACATAATCAAACCTAGTATTACTTTATACCTCTGAAGATATATAGTACATAATTAAACCTATTATTACTTTATACCTCTGAAGATATATAGTACATAATCAAACCTAGTATTACTTTATACCCCTGAAGACATATAGTACATAATCAAACCTAGTATTACTTTATACCTCTGAAGATATATAGTACATAATCAAACCTATTATTACTTTATACCTCTGAAAATATATAGTACATAATTAAACTTCTAATTACTTTATACCTCTGAAGATATATAGTACATAATCAAACCTAGTATTACTTTATACCTTTAAAGATATGTAGTACATAATCAAACCTAGTATTACTTTATACCTCTGAAGATATATAGTACATAATCAAACCTAGTATTACTTTATACCTTTAAAACTTTATAGTACATAATCAAACCTAGTATTACTTTATACCTTTGAAGATATATAGTACATAATCAAACCTAGTATTACTTTATACCTCCGAAGATATATAGTACATGATCAAACCTATTATTACTTTATACCTCTGAAGATATATAGTACATAATCAAACCTATAATTACTTTATACCCCTGAAGATATATAGTACATAACTAAACCTACTATTACTTTATACCCTGAAGATATATAGTACATAATCAAACATATTATTACTTTATACCTCTGAAGATATATAGTACATAATTAAACCTATTATTACTTTATACCCTGAAGATATATAGTACATAACTAAACCTTATAATACTTTATACCTTTAAAGATATATAGTACATAATCAAACCTAGTATTACTTTATACCCCTGAAGATATATAGTACATAATCAAACCTATTATTACTTTATACCTTTGAAGATATATAGTACATAATTAAAGCTATTATTACTTTATACCCTGAAGATATATAGTACATAACTAAACCTAGTATTACTTTATACCTTTAAAGATATATAGTACATAATCAAACCTATTATTACTTTATACCCTGAAGACATATAGTACATAACTAAATCTAGTATTACTTTATACCCCTGAAGATATATAGTACATAATCAAACCTATTATTACTTTATACCCTGAAGATATATAGTACATAATCAAACCTAGTATTACTTTATACCCCTGAAGATATATAGTACATAATCAAACCTATTATTACTTTATACCCTGAAGATATATAGTACATAATTAAACCTAGTATTACTTTATACCTCTGAAGATATATAGTACATAATCAAACCTATAATTACTTTATACCTCTGAAGATATATAGTACATAATCAAACCTATTATTACTTTATACCCTGAAGATATATAGTACATAACTAAACCTAATATTACTTTGTAATGTTTCCGTTTCAAATATTTCCACAATAAAACTTTGCAAAAGAATATTTAAAATGTATGTCTTATTTGCAAGGGAAAAAATGTATACGATAGATTTTCAAAATTTGATTATGAGTGAGGAGAATCAAAACTCAAAGATCCTTTTGTCAAAGATTCTTGTACGGATCCAGAAGATCTTCAGTGGTCCGGAACCTGCCCACTTTATTTATGTTGAAACTTTTGTCATATTTAGCGCATTCTAAAGCAAGCAATTTGTGAGGAAAATAAACATCGGGATCTGTTCCTGATTAAGTATCAAGAGGAAATGTTGTTGCATCCCCAATCGGCAGTGGGAGTAAAGAGGATAAGCAAGTTAACAGGTAATGTAATGTCTTGCCATCGTCTAGTAACATCTTTTATCAGTTCCACATAAGGTCTTAAAACACCGCGTGAGCAATGTCTGGCCACATAAATATAACAAATTTCAATAAACTGTCCATACTAAAAATGGACATTGTCGCAGCTAAACATTGTTTTTTCTTTAATATACGAAATAACATTATTCATTTTTTCAAATCCAGTTTGTTTTTGTTTTTATATTAATATCTTTCATAAAGGTACTATAAATGGATTTCATGTTACATGATATATGGTACTTTAAATGTAACATGTCATATGATATATGGTACTTTAAATGTAACATGTCATATGATTTATGGTACTTTAAATGTAACATGTCATATGATATATGGTACTTTAAATGTCATATGGTATATGGTACTTTAAATGTAACATGTCATATAATATATGGTACTTTAAATATAACATGTCATATGATATATGGTACTTTAAATGTAACATTTCATATGATATACGGTACTTTAAATGTAACATGTCATATGATATATGGTACTTTAAATGTAACATGTCATATGATATATGGTACTTTAAATGTAACATGTCATATGATTTATGGTACTTTAAATGTAACATGTCATATGATATATGGTACTTTAAATGTCATATGGTATATGGTACTTTAAATGTAACATGTCATATAATATATGGTACTTTAAATATAACATGTCATATGATATATGGTACTTTAAATGTAACATGTCATATGATATACGGTACTTTAAATGTAACATGTCATATGATATATGGTACTTTAAATGTAACATGTCATATGATATATGGTACTTTAAATGTAACATGTCATATGATATATGACACTTTAAATATAACATGTCATATGATATATGGTACTTTAAATGTAACATGTCATATGATATATGGTACTTTAAATGTAACATGTCATATGGTATATGGTACTTTAAATGTAACATGTCATATGATATATGGTACTTTAAATGTAACATGTCATATGATATATGGTACTTTAAATGTAACATGTCATATGGTATATGGTACTTTAAATGTAACATGTCATATGATATATGGTACTTTAAATGTAACATGTCATATGATATATGGTACTTTAAATGTAACATGTCATATGGTATATGGTACTTTAAATGTAACATGTCATATGATATATGGTACTTTAAATGTAACATGTCATATGGTATATGGTACTTTAAATGTAACATGTCATATGATATATGGTACTTTAAATGTAACATGTCATATGATATATGGTACTTTAAATGTAACATGTCATATGGTACTTTAAATGTAACATGTCATATGGTATATGGTACTTTAAATGTAACATGTCATATAATATATGGTACTTTAAATATAACATGTCATATGATATATGGTACTTTAAATGTAACATTTCATATGATATACGGTACTTTAAATGTAACATGTCATATGATATATGGTACTTTAAATGTAACATGTCATATGATATATGGTACTTTAAATGTAACATGTCATATGATATATGACACTTTAAATATAACATGTCATATGATATATGGTACTTTAAATGTAACATGTCATATGATATATGGTACTTTAAATGTAACATGTCATATGGTATATGGTACTTTAAATGTAACATGTCATATGATATATGGTACTTTAAATGTAACATGTCATATGATATATGGTACTTTAAATGTAACATGTCATATGGTATATGGTACTTTAAATGTAACATGTCATATGATATATGGTACTTTAAATGTAACATGTCATATGATATATGGTACTTTAAATGTAACATGTCATATGGTATATGGTACTTTAAATGTAACATGTCATATGATATATGGTACTTTAAATGTAACATGTCATATGATATATGGTACTTTAAATGTAACATGTCATATGGTATATGGTACTTTAAATGTAACATGTCATATGATATATGGTACTTTAAATGTAACATGTCATATGGTATATGGGACTTTAAATGTAACATGTCATATGATATATGGTACTTTAAATGTAACATGTCATATGATATATGGTACTTTAAATGTAACATGTCATATGATATATGGTACTTTAAATGTAACATGTCATATGGTATATGGTACTTTAAATGTAACATGTCATATGGTATATGGTACTTTAAATGTAACATGTCATATGATATATGGTACTTTAAATGTAACATGTCATATGATATATGGTACTTTAAATGTAACATGTCATATGGTATATGGTACTTTGAATGTCTCTTGTCATATAAAATATGGTATTTTAAATGTAAGACGCATATGGTATATGGTACTTTAAATGTAACATGTCATATGATATATGGTACTTTAAATGTAACATGTCATATGATAAATGGTACTTTAAATGTTACATGTCATATGATATATACATTTTGAATTTTAAATGCATAATACTTTTTAACATTGATTATTTACATATATTAGGTGTAATGGCAATAAATTAGTCAATTTCGTTTTCTATAATTTCATGCAAAATATAGAAATCTTACGTAGAAATATAGGTATGGTAACATTTCAAAAGAACAGCACAAAATGAATTTTATAAGTGATGAATATGAATAAATGAATCAGAAAGTTCACAAACAATATATGTCTTGAATTTATACACAAAAGATAAGAAATGCTGACTAATCACATTCATCGTATACGGCGAAGGAAATAAGAGGCAAGACGTAGAAGAAGAATGTAGGGGCTCTGTAGGAATTTCAGATCGCGGGTGAAATAAAAAAAATTCCCCTACGTGGCACTCAAATATAATAATTAACCCCAGTAAAGAAAGTGACATAATGGCGAGAGACGAAACTTTCGGGAGAATAAGTTACATGCTAGTGTTCAACACAGATGAGTAATACGGCTTACGTCATTTCCAAATTGTCTGACGCCGACATCAAAAGCCATGGATGGATCCCCATTTCCTTTGATCTTCCTATCACACACCCCTCTAGCTCTGGCACTGACCGTGCTTCATCACTATCTTCTATCCAACAATTCTCCCTATATGATAGATCCCCTGGCCTCTTCTAAGATACCCAACCAAGCAGTCCCATTCCAACTCATGCACTCTACCCACACCACCTATTATCCTACATCCAGGTATTATTTCCCAATCAACTACCATCGATGCATCATTCACGTACCATCCTCCATTCAGCTAACACCACCTACCATGCCCAGTATATCCCCATAAACCTCCGCCCGGGCCTCAAGAAAAATGCCCTGTTCAACCTACAATACAGATTTGATTATGTAGCCGCAATATGTCTGTTTAGATTAGTATCATATCGTATTTGCCCCATCTTTATCCCTCAGCCAGGGGCGCAGATCTATGTCTGAGTGGGAGGGGGGGGGACCTTGAGCAGAGGTGAAGCTAGACTTTTTTCGGGAAGGCAAAGGAAGTAAAAAATCCATAAATGTGGGTCTTTTTGCCCTACTTTGGTGTTATTAGGTCATGTTTGCACAATATATATGTATGCTACCTCGAGTCAGCCATCTTGGAATATACCTGTCAAACGTGCAGACGCTTGCTTTCAGTTTCCGTGATATTATTACCCAATTCTATATAGTAGCAGCGGTAAAAATTGTTGAAAAAACCCTATAAAATGGCAACTTCGAGTGCAGCAATTCCACTTCCCGAAAAATTCGAAGGATCAACAGGGCCAAAAGAAACTGAATTGTAGCTTAAGTTGATTCTCGCGGCTGGACTTGACGTAACCGTGTACGAGCTCAATACGGTTTTGCCAAGTTGGAGGGAAAACTTTATCATTACAGTCAATGGGATATTTGATCTCGTAGAGTCGCTGAAGTCAGTCCTCTATCAATGGGTACTACAACACCCAACTTCAAAGCTGAATTTCCAGCACGCTTCACATACTTTGGTAAACTGAAGACAGAGCATTACATCACACTAAAGCCAAATGCCAAGTCAACCTGTTTGTACACACCACCTAAGATTCCAAATCCCCTTCTTCCTAATGTCAAGAAAGAGATTGAATAAGTGGTAAAAAAGGCGTTATATCTTTAGTGACGTCACCACTGATTGGTGTTCAGGTATCGTGTGTGTTCTCAAGCCCAATGGTGCAATTATAATTTGTGTAGATTTGACACAGCTGAACAAAAGTGTGCAGCGTGAGATACATCCTATGTCCTCGGTGGATGACAGTTTGGCTAAACTAGGAAAAAGTAAGATATTTACAAGGCTGGACGCAAACAGCGGATTTTGACAACTTCCGTTGGACGTAGAGTCAAAGTTTCTCACAACGTTTCTATCCCCGTTTGGAAGATAGTTTTTTAACCAGCTTTCCTTTGGAATTAGCTCCGCCCTGGAAATATTTCAGCGTACAATGTCTAGTCTCCCGAAAGGCATCAACGGAGTGATATATCACATGGATGACATTCTCATCCACAGCTTATCCACAGAAGAGCACGACAAATGTGTAAGAACAATCTTGCAACGTCTTCAGAATGTGTTTTGCATCCAGATCTCTCAGTGATACTGAGATTCACTACGCAGTCATCGAGAAAGAAGCACTATCAGCAACATGGGCTTGCAAGATATTGCGCTGAATATGTACCTGGTCTACATTTCACAACAGAAACAGACCACATACTTCTAGTTCCACTCTTAAGTACCACAGAGCTTTCTAAGATGCCTCCTCGCATTCAACGGTTTCGTCTTAGAATGATGGGATTCAACCCAACAGTTCAGCATGTTCTGGGAAAGCATCAGATAATAGCCGACACACTCTCTCGCGCTCCGGTCAGCATGCCAGAAGAAGCTGACATATCACTAATAGCGGAAGTAGAAACATACGAAAGTAACGTCTTAATGCACTCCCAGTAACCTCTAAATGCTTAGCACACATTCAGGCCCAGAAAGTTGACAAAGAATGCATGCAATTAAGGAAATACTGCATGAACGGATGGCCAATGTATATACCACATATGCCTCTTCTCCGCCAATATTGGGAAATTCGTGGGCACCTTGCTATTGTAGATGATCTCTTGCTATAAGAAGAAAGAATAGTTATCCCAAGATCCATGCGTTTGGATATGCTCGACTGCATACACCAAGGCCATCTAGGCAGAACAAAATGTTGCACAAGAGCACGAACTGTAGTGTGGTGGACGGGCTTATCATCAAGCATTAAAGAAATGGTGCGCAAATGCTCGACATGCCGAAAAGATCGTCCAGAAACTATGGAACCCCTTATGCCCTCTTTTCTCCCAAATATGCCTTGGGAGAGATTAGGTATATGGACCTTTTTCACTACAAGGGTAGGAACTATCTCATAGTAGTCGACTACTACTCCGGATGGGTGGAGATTAAGCAACTAGGAGATGGCGCTATGAAGCTGGCATACCATCACTGAAGGAACTCTTTTCAGTTCATGACATTCCGGATGTTGTAGTTTCAGATAACGGACCGCAGTTTAGTGCAGAAAATGTCCGTAAGTTTGCAGCAAAGTACGGATTTGTCCATGTTACTAGTTCACCTCTACATTCGCCTTCCAACGGGAAGAGCAGTTAGCACGGGGAAGGGTCTTTTTCAGAAAGAACAAAGATACGGACCTTGCACTCCTCATATATAGATTAACCCCCCTACAGAATGGTCTATCTCTGAGTGTACTTCTAATGGGCAGGCGTCTCCGGACATAACTGTTAGTTTTTCCAATCAATCTTCATCCACACAATCATGATCTTCAGAAGATGCGCAGCAAGAAAGAAGAGTATCGCTCAAATCAGCAGCGCACATTCGATCGGCGACATTGAGCGAAGGACCTTCCTATTCTCAAGCCAGGCGATTAAGTTTGGATTCGTGACAAAAAGCGTAATGGTCAGATCATCGACAGTACCCGGGAGCCAAGATCATATCTGGTTAAGACCCCGCAAGGTACCATACGTCGTAACCGAAATGCATTGATTCCAATCACTATGGAGCCTTTGCCACAAACGAGTGAATCAATAGAAAATGTACAACAGAATGTACGAGCTCCACCAAATTCCACTGTCAAGTAAGGAACCAGCCCAGATCCAGACAGTAAAGACTCGCAGTGGGAGAGTGGTTAATCCAAAGTACCGTGACTTTTTCAAATAAATATTGTTAGCTTTTCAGTTGAACTGAAAGAAAGCAAAACAAAAGCATACCGTGTGCAACATTCTATCAAAGGAGAGTTTCAGTGGAACTTTCATTAAGTTCAAATGATTACTAATGATATTTAATGTTGTTTAGATCTGTGATGGTATACTTTAAGACGCTACATTGAAATGGACCAGAGTAATGTACATTTACCTCACAGCAAGTAAAGGGTAATTTGAAATGTTAAAACTTGAATATTAAAAAACTCAAGTTATTAAGATGTTTCTTTTAACAGTTTAAAGACAAGGAGATATAGGACTTTAATATTGAACTTCAAACTCAGAACTTTGGAACTAAGTGAAATAAGTTATGCATGTTTTTTCATAAAATGCACAGACGTTTGAAAGTCAATAAATACATGTTTCAGACTTAAAGGGGAGGTGTAGTATTAGGTTATGTTTGCATAATATATGCATGCCACCTCGAGGCAGCCATCCGAAATATACCTGTCAAACGCACAGACGCTCGCTTTTGGTTTCCGTGATATTATCACCTAATTCTATATTTGGCAATGACCTTTGTTCAAACTTTTTGGCCAGTTGACCAGGTCTCTAGAGCGAATTTCCACCCACCAATAGGCGTACAGTGGTAGACGTTTGAATTTGGGGAAGGTTTTGATTTTTCCCGAATAAATGAAGCATCCCCCTCCCTCCCTCCAAGAAATTAAAAATCAAGTTCGCAAAACTAAAAGAAGTTGTGTTTACGATTGTTCTGGCAAAGATATCAATTATTTTCTCCTTATCATTTTCTTTTGTAGCCTGGCTATAAAAGAAAATGAAAGGAAAACATATTTTTTTTCCTTAAAGTTTTGTTCTTGAATTATTTTTGACAACGTTACCATGTTAGTCAAAATTAATTCCCGACGAAAACTTAACACTTTTTTTCCCCTCAGAAAATCATGCTAAAACGAGACTGCCTAATAGTTACATATACAAAGAAGTTACCGTATTTCTCGAAAATTGGAAAAAAGCGCACGGTGAAAAGATAATTTATATGCCATTATTTTAAATCCTGAAGAAAAATTTCCACCCTTCGCAGTGGTTGAGTTCCCCGCTCTCGGAATGTGTCTGATTCGTATGTTACTCCTATACAAATTTTGAAATTGGATAGATGCATTGTATGATAATTCTGTAATCTCCCAATAGGGAGAACAAAACTGTTCTCCCGGTCTGGGGTTCGTCGGAGATACGAACCGAACCGCCAATCCGAAGAATAGTTGGGCTTTCAAAAGCCTAATGTTGGTTGAACAGTTAAGCGTTCAAAAGCGGCTGTAATATAATTTCGTAACACATAATACCGACGTTACCGCTTTGAATGCTTAACTACTCAGAAGCAGTACAACCGTATTGTAGTTTTGGTAAAATTGTGGAAACTTATAGGCTTAGTCCGCGGCTAAAACACAGTAATCATGTGTATTTTTGGAGAGGAATTAAGTTGAAAATGGCCTATGTATAGAGTAAACCCGGTGCCCTCGCATTTGTAACAAAGATGTCGACTTTAATATTTAACGGAAATTTGTGAAGGACGCAGTCTTTGCCGTTTTGGCAATTTAACGAATATGAATGCTATACTACTAGACTAAACGAGACTATCCAGCTAAAATTTGCTACTCGTTACTTATTATTCCATATGTTTGAAATTTTACATTTAAGCTTTGGGACTGTTTCTACCGTAGTTTTTTCTACTCCTAAGGTAGCACGAAACTTATAAAGCATTAAATCGTAGATTAAAAACAAATCTTAATGAATATTAATCAACAATGAGAGGTTTGGTATTAAGTCATTTTACGAAAGAACAAGCTCCAGCGATGTCGGAACCATGGTGGCAAGATGGTTCATGGGCGAAGGGGGAAGGACGTGCCCTTTTGAAAATTGGGAGTGGACGGGGCAAGAGGTTCCCCTTTAGAAATGGAAAGCTGACCGGGACAGGAGGTGCCCTTTTGAAAAATTAAGTATTTGACACAATTAAAGCATGTAATTAACCATAGACCGCGACAATGATGGCCGTGGTAGGAGGGGGCATAGCCCCCAATAATTTTCTAAGCAGTGGTTTTCAAAAGTAGGCCTTTTACCTATTCGCCAGATTCAAAATTTCCAATATATGTCCTGGCTCCCCAATCTCAAACCGATTTGCGGGATTTGCCTACCGAAAGTGTGGAAAAACAAACGTATGTGTGTGGGTGGGAAAGGGAAGGGAAGGAGGGGGATTACACAATCACGTTAATTACAAAGGATCATCATACGAGATATCCATTTGGAAAAAGTGATCGTGGGGGTACGGTGCTCACCACAAATCCCGAAAATCTCTCAAGGGAAGATTTCGCCTTTTATCCCGGTTGGGAAGTAAAATTGTGGAATTTTTTTAATCAATTTGTAAAAACTTGAATAAAAATGCGGTAAAATTAATGCATATGTTGATATAATGTCCCGAAAATTGAAGGAATTTTCCCGGCAATTGCAGAAATTTACACTTAAATGAAGCCATTTCCCCCAGAAATTGATGAAAATACACCATATTAAATTCTTAGCCAGTGGAATACCCAGCCATAGATAAGCCAGAGAGGCAAACTTCAATGTGCACGCATGGTCTAGGGTTTATGCAGAAATGTTGGAAATTAAATTGGCAATATAATGTTAGTTCATATTTAGATTTGGCAAATAGTACTAAGATTTCTGGCAAAACATTTAATATTTATAGATCAATCTCGAGGAGTTTTGGTCTGATATTTGTTTTTATCTCATCAATCACATATACATACATGTGGGGATGAGATATTGTAGTCACTTTGCTGTATAAGCAAAGAACTGCCCGTACCTCCTACTCTACATGGCTACCCTCTTAATATTAGGGGTGCTGATGGGCCCACCAGGAGGCCCATATGATAACCTACTATTAGGGGTTAGGCGTCATACGTTTTTAAAACGGGACAAAATTTGGTGATTTTTGCGTCTGTCCGTGTGTTTGTGTGTGCATGTATGTGTGCGTGCGTGCGCGCGTGTGTGGGGGTGTGTCTATGTCTGTATCGTGTGCGTGCGCGTGTGTGTGTAGGTGTGTGTGGGTGTGTCTGTGTCTGTGACGCTTTGTTTGTAAACAGGGTATCTCCTCATGAATAGTATTCCATGTCATATTTGGCAGATAGATGCATAATGATCCGACCTAATCTAAAAGTTGTTTACCATCCGGGAACTTTACAAGCGCCGCTGGCAATTTGGTAGGCACAGTGCGAGAAACTTTACGTACGCATATTGTGCTCGATGGCTTATCGGTAAGTCAATGTAAAATGGATTATTCTGACCTATTTCACTATAACTATTGTACAAAATGCTTCAATTTAATCAATAATTTGTATGCAAAATAGTAGTAGCACGGTTGGTTGTGATTTTAACTGGAAATGTGTTTGTTTCGCAAGCAAACAAAGCTCCAACTTGAATTTTGCACAACCTTTTTTTAATTTTTATCCAAGGCCATGCAGCATTAGCGTCAGTACGCATGAAAATATGGATCAAAAAAAAGAAGAAAAAAAAGAGTAATTAATCGCTGTCAAAACCACCGTCTTTCGGCGATTGTAATCCGGACTAGAATTAGTAAAAATCTGCAGATATGATCTCATGTTTACAGTCGGTATGCGGCTGCCTAGGCCTACCTGCTAATTTGATCCAAGTTCTACCAACATTTCTTGCAAATTACGGAGTAATAACCAACAAAAGGTTAATTTGATGAGAAACGCGCCCTCTTTGATGAAAACAGTCTTTTCTGGTCATTCTAGACACGCTAGATGCCCAAGACTGATGTCAATTCACTGATTTGTGACTTAGGCCACAGTACTAAGTAATAGCACTGATTAAAATGCAGTTATTGAGTCATTTTTCTTTCAAATGACATAATGTAGTCTCTGAATATAGAAAGAAAGCATAACGTTATGGTCAATATGAAGATATTTTGCAGTCTTTTCTCTTATATTTCTAATCTCCTGAATATTATAACCTGAGTCTCTGTTATTGTTGTAAAAGACAAAATTTGTTGTAAAAAGTAATCATTTTTGCACTTCTTTGTCTTTTCATAATTTTTGCTCTTATTAATTAATCAATTAATTTTGTTAATTACTCCTTAACGTGCAAAAAATTTTGGTCGAACTTTTTCAATTATCAATAAGCAGGTTATTCCCCACTGATTGATATATTTTTTGTGTGGCACCAAGAGGTGGACTACGGAAGTGCTTACTAGAGACCTTCGACCCAGTCTTTATTGCTTGAATTAAACCCCCACGGCAACTTGGAATTAAACCCCCACGGCAACTTGGAATTAAACACTCACGGCAACTTGGAATTAATCTCCCACACAGCTTGGAATTAAGCTCCGCAGAGCTTGGAATTAAGACCCCGCACAACTTGGAATTAAGCTCCACAGAGCTGGGAATTAAGCTCTGCAGAGCTTGGAATTAAGCTCCGCAGAGCTTGGAATTAAGCTCTGCAGAGCTTGGAATTAAGCTCCGCAGAGCTTGGAATTAAGCTTCGCACAACTTGGAATTAAGCTCCGCATAGCTTGGAATTAAGACCCCGCACAACTTGGAATTAAAAGCCCGCAAATGCGCTCGACGCCTTCCACCTGTTGAAATACATCTATTCAAAGTTTTCCATGCAGTTACAAATTCCTTAACTTACAGATAAATGTCTCGGTTATGCAATTCTTTCATTCATTCAGATGATTCATTCATGGGTTAGTTATCATTAACAGATAATCTATGCCTGTTTAATTATCTATAAGCTTGAGCAATTAAGAGATCCAGTTGATCTAGTGGTCATAGCATTAGCTTGACAAACAAGCGTTCCTGGTTCAATTCCTGACGGGTCTTCAGAATTGATAAAATCTCCAAACAAAAGATTATTTTGATTTTCCCATAAAATCTAGACTATTTCATTTTCATTATTAAATAAGTCAACAATTCAATCTTTTTCTTCATCGACATACATACTCCTCTGCCCCCACACGTGCACTTAAAGGTGATACTTTAAAAGTTTGGAATGGATGAGGATAAAATGCCCCTTTTCCCTCCAATAAGGTATAGGACTTTAATTGAAGATGGATACAAAAAAATGTTTATTTCTTCCACGGTCGCTTAGTAGGAAATTACTTCAATTATACGATTATAGTATTCAACATTTCTGTTTGGAGAGGAAGGGCCCGTGAAACATGCTGCCTTGAAATTCAAATCGAGTCTTACTGGGGACTTTACCTGATTAACAAAATAAAATTAAGCAGATATCAAAATTTTTAAGTGTTAAGTATTATGTAAGGAGCAGTGGCGTAGCCATGATTTTCATATTGGGGGGCGAGGAATTGAATTAAACCAACACGATATTTAGTGGTGGAGTCGACGTGACACCCCATCTTAGAGCGCTCGACTTGTCGGCGTGGGATCCAGGGGCCTGCTTAAGGGCCCCTGTTGGGGTCCATGGGCGAGTCCCCGTAGGGGTCCAGGGGGCGAAGCCCTGGAAGCTCTCGTAAAATTTATATTTCAAGGGCAAAAACTATGTCACAGCGCATAGTAAGAAAAATGTGTGTTATACAAGTCAAAATTCATGTCAAAGAGAACTATAATACACCAGATACAAAACACAAAATCAGCAAAACACATAATGTGGAAATAAAATGTTTTATTCTTTACGTTTTTACATGGTTAGGTTTGTCGTCACTCTTTGGTTTGTCGTCACAATATAATTCTTTTGAAAAATATGGGCTGTTTTACATGAGCAGATGCAAAAGGTTGTCGTTATACCCCACCTCAATAATTAATGAGGTGTCTATTATGACATATAGCAAAGGGAAATATTTATACCACACACACTGGTGAAATATTTTAACTGCAGTTATAGGCATACGGGACTATTTTCAATAGGGGCTGACCACTTTTTCCCGAGAATTCTAGGCATTTTTTGCAGATGGACCCATATAATCCGAATCAAAGCTATCCCTCCGCCTCCCCCGCCTCCCTCCCCCACCCCTCACCCCGTCCCTCCCTTCTTGAAAGAACAATTTGGATATTTTGAGGGGAAATTCGGATATCTGTCAGTCTGTACGTGGATGAATATTCATACAGCACGGAAGCGTCACCAAGTATGGACCTGGACTGCCTAAAAAGCACTACCACCGCTTTTCACCTCACCCTTTCAATAGCATTTGAGAGTGCGGCCTTTTATCTAACATCATCCTATCATTCAGAATCTGACTTAGTTATTCCATACGGAGAATTTTTACCTTCTAAAAAAGCTTCACGGCCTTCTGACATTTTGAAACAGAAATCTGAATTGATTATGTGGATGTCCAGTCATTGTAACGGCCTAATATGGGACAAATCTGGTTTTGTTCATGAACTTCATAATTACCTGCCCGTGTTTGGCGAGTACGGAAATCCAAGTTGTCCAAGGCATGAACGTCAAACATGCAGTCGAATTAAGAAAAAGTATAAATTTGTGTTAGCTCTTGAAAACAGTTGTTGTAAATTTTCTGCACTAGCTTCACCATGTATGAGGCAGCACCTGTTGTTATAGGTGGACCACAAGAGGACGAGAAATTGGCACTGTCAGGTTCTTTCATCTACGCCGATGACTCTAATTCTATGCAAAATTTAACCAGTTACATTATCAAAGTTTCTAAAAATAGAATTTGTAAGTTGGTTAGCTATCTGAAAGATAATAAAAGGAAATTTGAACCTAAGAATTAGGCGGCTTTCTGTAAATACAATCAATATAGAGATCGATGGATGAAAAATTGCTTTTCCCAAAGATGCGGAAACCAGCCTTGGCTGCAACATTAGTTGATGGAAAATCTAACAGAACTGTTTTTGCACCGATATAGTTCATCTTTTTTTTAATTTTGGGTGATTTTGAGAAATTCATTTGCTATTTGGTTATTTTCTTATTTTCTGTCAAATTTCTGGATATAGATACACCTCCGTATCACAAACCTGAAACGTTGGTACCATACCATTTTCTCAATGACTTTAAAGTGGCATGTCTGCAACAGTAGTCTTTATTTAGCAGTTCACCTTACAAATCATCTGATTACAATGGCCTGTAGGTAGAATAAAAGACAACAACATCGGACTGGGATTCTTTAGGGGCCCTGATCTATAGTGCAATCAAAAAGCTGGAGAGGGCGCCCTCAAAGGCCTAGAGCAATGGGCCCTTGGGTCATTGACACAATGGCAGAATCACAATTACAATTAGTGCTGCGGAATGAGTCCAAGCAGAACACATCAAATAGACAAATTATTAACCAATCAGGTTTTAATAATATTTTTCCTTGTAAATATGATTTTCCAATGATTATTTATAAAGTGCGAAAACTCGCGACACTAAAATTCAACCGCGTGTCATGAAATCTATTTTTGTCACTGATACGAATATTGTAAGTAACGATTTTTATCATGAGAACTTACCTTCAGAATAAATCTGGTGCTAAAAGGTTCAAGCAAGTGCTTACACTGTGAGAGATCTCTTGTTCATGCTTTGGGCACGTATCTTTGCTGTCTAATCAACCTATATAAATAATTAGGAACAAACACCTAAATGCCTGAAGATGGTGGTCAGGGGCAACGCTATCTCAACAGCTCCTCCTATCTGAAGAATTTGTGAAGGAATACCATCGGGCCAGTAGCTTTACCTGCAGGTCTTAATTCAGCCACCAGTTTGGCTATGCTATCATTATTGATGTCGATATAATGCATACACGGCAATTTCTGCTCACTGAGAGACTGATAAAATATACTAGAAATATCTTCACTGGTGAAAACGGATTCAGATTGCGGGTTGAGTATATTAGCTTTTTTTCTTATCACCAGACACTAACTGATCAATGTGTTAAAGGGCAGATAATACCAATCGAGACTTTTAGTTTTTGTATTTTTGTTGGATAAAGCATATGAGTCACTGATACGTATGCAAATAAGAATTCGATACTTTAAAAAAAGATTGCGTTTACCGTGTTAAGGTGTTGGAAGTGTTTTCTTCCTCCTAAAAGACGTACATGCTGTTTTATGGTCTTCGCACAATAAGTCAATGTAAAATAATTTTGCCCTAAATCTTAACTTCTATTTGTTCACAGGATTTCCTCCCTCCCCACTATACCTTCCAACCCTCCTAAATGTAAAAACTAAGATAATCCTTGATTGGTGGCAAAAATATATTTTAAGACAATTTGTGACTTATATTTCCCATTGGATATCAGGAGAGTACCAAAACTTACTCTTGTAAAGTAACAGTGTGACTTACAACAAATGTTGGAGAAAGAATTTAAAAGAAAATCAGTCATATTGATTTTCAATACAATACAATTGTCATGAGGGTGTGACGTCATTCCTCACAGTAGACTTTACATCAGTCATTTTCATATCAATTTGTTACAACTTTGAAATAAAAAATTGTTTTTTTTCCATTTCATAGTGTAAGGAACATGGGCAGATGGCATAGCATGTTTTTGTAAAATGCATGTTATAACCACCTAAATTACACACAAAACGTTTACAATAATTTAGAACAGGCAATTAATATTCAAAGAATGCATTAATATTTTTAGTTGCAATTGTGCCATCGGTGACATCTCACTTTTCACTGCAAGGTCACTAATCAACACACTGGTGAATTCTTTGAAATTAAATAACTCGTAAACAGAATAAGATATCAATATGGGTTTTTAATATTTGTTTCTTTAAAGGAGACATTTTAATTCCAATGATATTTTACGCGTAACATTATTGATTTATTTATATCTATCAGTTATCACAAATACGAAAATGGGTACTAACGATTAGTACCATAAGAACTTACTTTCATAATGCATCAGGTGTTGCACGGAACGGTACATAAACTGCTAAACAGTTTATTATCATCATACCGTGTGCAGCGGAACAAGCGCTTACGAAAACAGAATTGTGCTACTTTTTGCTTCCTTATAAACGCCGAGCGGTTCAGGAGTCGTGTGCAGTACGGTATGCAGTTCTAATTGCACTAGCAGCTAGCACTGTACACGAAGTGGCCCCGGCCCTAAAATCAGTGACGTAGGAACAAATTTGTTCTTAAAGGAAGAGGGGAGGGGAGGGGGGGGGGGAGGGGGGGTGGGGGGGGGGGGCTGAAGCTTTATTTCTCCAAGGACCTTAACCCCCATCCCCACCAAGAAGCCTCGTTTTTGGTATGGTTTCTTGGGCATGTTTGGCGCTTTGGGCATTTTTTCTCCTTTTTTTTTTCAAAGAAGAATGAAAAAGTGACATTCTTGTTATCTTCTTTTTGAACTCTAACAGACTTGCTGACAGTCATCATGAAAGGCACAAGTTGTGGTTAAGTTAGGGGCCCCAAGCCTAGCCAATAAGAGGCCGTTTCAAATATATAAATATATTTGTATAGGTCTATCACTTTCTACAAAAAAGGATTCGATCGTAGACTCCAGGCTATGGAGCTAAAAAAGAGACCAGGCAGATACACAAAAAGAAAAGACACGTGTTAGTCTGTAATACATGTTTATTAAAAATGTTTAAGCTTACATCTACAAAACAACCTTCTTTGACATATCTGAGCATGAGGGAAGCATGAGGATCAACATATGTCCATCGACACATGTCCATCAACATATGTCCATCGACATATGTCCATCGACACATGTCCATCGACATATGTCCATCGACATATGTCCATCGACATATGTCCATCGACATATGTCCATCGACATATGCCCCTCGACATATGTCCATCGACATATGTCCATCGACATATGTCCATCACAGTACGATGTATTTTTTTGTAATTCTACCTATAAGCCATTGAAATATATTGTGCATATTTTTGAGTAGGCGTAGAAAAATGTAAAAATCTTCAAATGCTCATATTTTGTGATGACCATATATCTGTTTTGCATTTTTTTGGCTTATATAAGGTATTAGGGTTGGTGTAGATGCCAATTTTATACAAATGTTCAAAATCACTGATATGAGTTGTGGACGGGGATTAATGTGGTTCTACTGACAACAGCTTATAAACACGGTATCTCATGAACCATACATCAGTGGCATGTCAAATATGGCACATTGATTAATCATAGCTCAATGATGGTCCCTATTGTTTTTGGTGTCGATATCATACATATTAATGAGTGGGTGGGGATTAGTGCAAAAGTCTTGATCATTTCAAATCTTTACAAGTGCATGCCAGTTTTGCTCCTTATATGGCACGCAGCTTGGAATCAGGGATATGTTATAGAAATGATCCCTGTTGGAATTAAGTCCCGATCACAGATTGGAATTAAGTCCCACGGCAACTAAAAATTAAGCCCCCACGATAACTTGGAGTTAAGCTCCCACAGAGCTTGGAATTAAGTCCCGCATAGCTTGAAATTAAGCGCCGCACATATTGAAATTAAACCCCAGGTATATTTCATGACTCTATCCATATCACTAAAGTGCAAATATTAATTGCATTTTCAATACGCTCGATGCCCTCCCCTAGTCGAAATATATATATATATATATATATTTAAAACTTGGAATTAAGCCCCCACATAACTTGGAATAACCCCCCGCACCGAGCTTGGAATTAAGTTCCCTCAACCAGCTTGGAATTGAAGTTCCCCGCACCGAGCTTGTAATTAAGCCCCCGCACATAGCTTGTAATTAAACTCCCTCACAGAGATTGGAATTAAGCTCCGCAAACAGCTTGGAATCGGGGATTTGTTATATAAATGATCTGATGTTGGAATTTAGTCCCGCACACAGCTTGAAATAAAGTCCCACGGCAACTAGAAATTAAGCCCTCACAACAACTTGGAGTTAAGCTCCCACACAGCTTGGAAATAAGTCCCTCATAGCTTGGAATTAAGCGCCCGCACATATTGAAAATAAAGCCCAGCTATATTACTGGACTCCTCCCATATCCCTCAAGGGCAAATATTAATTGCATTTTTAATAGTTCGATGCCTTCCCCCAGTTGAAATATATCTATTCAAACTTTTCCGTGCAGTTACAAATTTATGAAATTACAGATAAATGTCTCTATTATGCAATTCTTTCAATCATTCAGATGATCTATTCATGGGTTAATTATCATTAGCAGATAATCTATGGCAGCTGTTTAATTATCTATAAGCTTGAGCAATTGAAAGACCTTGGTGATCTAGTGGTCATAACATCAGCTGGGCAATCTAGTTCAATTCCTTTTGGGTCTCCAAAATTTATGAAATCTCCGAACAAAGAATTGTTTCAACAAAATGTTTTGATTTTCTTTCAAAATCTGGACTATTTTATTTTCAATATTAAATAAGTCAATGATTCGATCTTTTTCTTCATAGACGTACCCCCTCCCCTGCATTTAAACACGCACTTTAAGGTGAAGTTTGAAAAAGTTCCGAGTATTCTTTGATCCAAAGGGTTTCTTTTGGTTCCTTCACCTCCTCACCCCCACCCCATGAGTTATGCCCTCCACGATCAATGTCCCCAGCCCAATTCATGGATGAAGCTTGATAGCGTACATATGCAGAGATATCAAGAGTTTATTACGCCATTTGGAGTGAGGATGAAATGCCCTTCACAAAACAAGTTCATTCTTCATTTCACTGAATCACCTCGAAGATAGACCAATTAACCGAGCATTATCTCCTGTAAACGATTTTTTCTCTGTTAAATTGTGGTTATATAGACACAATAGAATGCGCTTATGGTCTTATGGTTATAAGACACACTGTTTTCCTTCTTAAAAAAAAATCTTTATACTGTTTTGTTCCTCGGACTATACCTCAAGTAAAAAAAAATCGCCCCTAAATTTTTAATTCTGTTTGATCACGGGAATCTCTCTCTCCCTCCCCTATAACATCCACCCGTTAAAATTATTAAGACAATTTGTGACCTACATTTGAGTACCAAATCGTAGTCTTATAAAGTAACAATGTTCAATTGTGATTTACAACCTGCATGTAGAAAAGTTGACGACAGAAGTAAAACATTTTAATAGAGGAATTTCATCACGTGACTCTAACTCAAGTGGACTCCATTTTGAAGGGCGGCGGCGTCGTTGAGTTTTACGCGTCTCCACACAGCTCAGTCACATCACACGTACAACAAACATACTACATGCTAACCTACCTGTAGCAGTTCAGCGAATTTTACTACTTGCAACTTTTTGTTCGCTTTCGATTTTACTTCATATTTTCCATAAGTTGTATATACTCACCGGGTATACGAAGAGAGTAACTTTAATGTCAAGGCCAGCTGATTGTTCGCCATACTCAGACAAAGCCTATACGTGATATAAAGTGCTCGCTGCAAATTCTAGTGTGAACCAAAGCCGTCGCATCGTACAGCAGAAACCTACTTCGAACCCGAACGTCGATCAGTATCAGATGGAAATCGAGAAAATATCTTTTTATTTCCGAGAACACATGTGAGAGTGTAACACTTCTTGAGTACAGACGTATTTTTTCTCAACTTCTGTTTCTTACTTGGAAAATTTACCTCATACTGTGGATTTGTTACCCTCACTTGGACATACATTATTTTGTTTACTTACCTGAAGGTTATTGGTGCTTTTTTGTTTGTTTGGTTGTTCATTCTTGTTTAGTTTAGTGCATTTTTCCTGTTTGTTATTTTCGCGTAGCCTTAGTGAACCTAATGTTATTTAGCCTTACACACTATTTGTATCACAACCATTTCCGCAATTTTCTTTTTTCGGTGATCGGAAGTTAAGACTAATTTGAGTCCTGAGTAAGTTTATTGTTTGCCTCCTTACACCATTTCATTCATTTTCACTTCCTTATCTTCCTATTAGTGTCAATTGCATCCTTTAGCTGTTGTTTTCCTATTGTCAAGTAGAGAGCCTATATCATTAGACTATATTATTTCTGTTTATCAGATTGTCAATCATGTTTGTTCTAACTCACAACCTCTTTTTCCCTGTATTGTTCTTGCTAACATACTCTAGAGCCTCCAATTCTCTAAACGCCTTACTTTCGTCACAGCCCGTACTAATCTCAGGCTTCAAATTTTCCTCTAATGCCCCACAAACTGGCTACCTTGTCTTGTTTAATTCGAGTGATTATTCAAATCACACACTCATAGCTTATCTATGTATCGATGGGCAATTACATTTGTACAGATCAATTTGGAAATTGTCAAAATTCAAATCACACAGGAGAAAATGGCTCCTCTTATTCCTTACCCTTTCTGATGATATCAAAAACAATCACTGTATCTCCCCAAATTTTCCTTGCAAACAATGCAACAAATCTGTCAAAAATAACCAGAAAGGTATTTGTTGCGATGACTGTGACTCGTTACGGTGGGTTCATAGTAAGTGTGTAGGCATTAGTAATGCAGCTTACAACACCCTTGCGTCATAAACTGATGATTGTTTTTGTTCGGACTGCTCGGCTCCTTGTGGCCAGTGTAAACTTCTAGTGTAGGAGATCTGAAAAAAAGCAGTACAGTGTGACATTATGATCAATGGAACCACACGAAGTGCTGCACCATTGATGACTCAAAATACAGCAAGCTAATGCATTCTAGCTGTGCCTGGATGTGTGATACTTGTGACTTCATGAACTTCTCCAATTCTTTCTTCTCAACTAACAATTCCATCAACTGTACTAACTCATATGAGGCCCTTCAAAGTTATTCTTCCGGCCTTGACTCGGGGTCTAACCACCATCCCGATGTCACATTGAAAACTAATTTGAAAAAGGTAAAAAAAGAAGGTTATAAATTTTCTTATTATCAACTTTTAAAGTGTTCGAAACCATAAAGTCTCCTCTGAAAGTATTATAAAAGACCTGGACCAAATTCTAATTCCCTAAGGAAAAGATCATGTATGTAGGAGCTTTTTACAGGCCCAGTCACAATAACCCTACTAGCCTTCTTGAGTTAAGAAAATCACTACAAAAGTTAGGCAAAAATTCTGACAAAAGCAATGTTATTCTTGCTGGTGATTTCAATCAACCGAGCCAAAACATTATTTCAGGCACTAACACTTCCTCCGAAGCAGCCAAAATCTTTCTTGAAGTGGCCGATTTATTCAACCTGACTCACATGGTGCAGTCACCTACCAGAGATAACAATATTCTAGATCTTGTATTCATTACTAACTCCTTATCAGCTGTTAACTTAGATAATGTCATACCCCGGTTTAAGTGACCATGATATTGTTGAACTGACCCTAAACATTTCCCCTCCTCGTAAAAAGTGGCCGAAACGTAAAATCTATTTAAGGAAAAAAGCTAACACAGAACGCATGAAAGAATACCGGTCTAAACTTAAACTGCGATATTATTCTAAAATCGATAACTCATTCATTAATGTTGAAGAAAAATGGAATTTCTTTGAAAAGGAAATTAAACTGATTATTGAAGAAGGAAAAATACACCTCACAAGTTCACCTCAGCTAAACTAAATCTACCTTGGTTCACCCATATCCAACGCTGTCTTTGCAAGAAAAAAACATCAACTGTTTAAGAAAGCTTAGAAACTTACAAAATCCATGACTGGAGTACATATTAAAACTTGAGGAAATCCGTCCGTAAAAACATCAGAGAAGCTAGAAACAACTTCATCAATAAACCAAAAAACTCTTTAACTGGAAACCTCAAGACATTTTGGTCCTACATAAAAAGACTTAAAACAAAAATTCCGTGGGTGTGTCAGACCTTATAAACAACGGTAAACTTTATAGTGACAGTATGACTAAAGCCAACATTCTAAACAACCAGTTTTTCAACGTTTTCATAGAAGAAGATATTTCTCAAATCCCTCTAATTAAACCACTCACCACTAACAAAAACTCAAACCAACTTATAATCACTCAAACCAACTTATAATCACTCCAGAAGATCTCAAAAAGCATGTGCAAAACTTAGACCCAAGCAAAGCCTCAGGTTCTGACCAAATACCACCATGGTTCCTAAAAACACATGCGGAAGACCTTTACGAAATTCTAACTGATCTCTTCCAAACCTGTGTAGATAACGGTACTATCACATAAAAAGTGGAAAGAAGCAAACATATGTAGCGTTTAAAAAAAAGGTGATAAACATGACTCAGCTATAATCACAGACCAGTATCTCTTACCTGCGTGTGTAGCAAAATCCTTGAACATATAATCCACTCACATATAATGAAATTCCTTGATGAGCATAATAATCTTAACTGATCTCCAACATGGGTTTCGAGCAAAAAGATTAACTGAAACACAACTTCTCTTAACAATAAATGATATTTCTAAACAAATTGACCAAAACAGCACCATCTCTATGGCTATTCTCAAAAGTCTTCGACAGAGTCGCACACCAACCGCCAACGCCTGTTATCCATTGGTGGAAATCTACTGGCCTGGTTTGCATCCTTCATCAGCAACCGCATTCAGTATGTAGTCTACATATTCCAATATATGATGCGCTATGCAATGGCTGCTCTACAAAAGTGCTCTGTGATTCTCTTAATTTTTTTAACGTGATTTACTGATTCTTTTATCGTTTCTGTTTTCATGCCGTCTTTTTGGACTGTTTTATATCTTGTGAGTGAGTTTACATGGACTTTCTTGATCAGTAAGTGTGATTTTCAGATAACTTTCACACCTTTTCACACCTTCTTGCACTTACGATACGCCTAGGCTTATACCCTAACGTTATGGCTATATCATACACAAGGACAGTTCTTCTTTAGTTTACGAACTCTGGGAGAAACTGGTGTCACTCATCCGTGGAGAAGTGCTTCTGCCAATTGTTCCCTGAAACGAACACGCCGAGGAACAAAGGCTGGAGTAAGATTCCGAAGACCTATTAAACCTCTCTGTACTATAAACTCTTGTAAAGATTCTTTTGTGGATAACATAAACACTATCTTTGAAAGTTGTATACTACCTTACAAAGGAAGCATTTTCCCAGGCTACACTGATTCGATTTGAAAACAAACCGGCGTAGATTTTAATAATCTTGTATCAATTATTGATAACGCAGCTGTTTTATATAATGAACCCAAGCAAATTCAGACTTTACTGCGTGAAAGACCTAAAAAGAGTTATATCAAGACTCCGCCAACTCATGCAAACCTTCGGATTATACCCTCCGAAGAGCGGAGTACACAGTTTGCAAAACGAGCAATCAGGTTTTATCTGCTCAATGTACGTTCTGTGAAAAATAAGATCACTTCTGTCAATGATCTCATTACCTCAAACGATATCGATATCCTCGCTCTTACTGAAACATGGTTAGGTACTACGATGGATGAACAAATCAATAAAACACTAGTCCCATCGGGTTATAACTTTCTTCATGTACCACGCCTAAATGGATCCTCAGGTGGTGGTGTTGCAGTGGTTTTCATATTGGGGCTAGCTATTGATATGACAAACCATGATGCTAAATTTTCTCACTTTGAACACATGGAATGTTGCGTTTCCTTAAAAGAATTCTCTTTTACACTAAGTGTCATCTATCGTCCACCACCATCTAGAAAGAATGGACTGAAAAACTCAGTTTTCTTTAGTGAGTGGGCTGATTATTTGGAACATTTATCCGCCATTAATAGAAAAGTCCTTATTGTTGGTGATTTGAACTTTCATTTAGATGATTCACAAAATGTGGATGCTAATCGTTTTCGTGACATATTAGACAATCATGGATTAGTCCAACTGGTGGATGGTGCAACCCATAGAGCGGGACATACTCTTGACGTAGTCATTACTCAATCCAATGATGACACTGTACATGATACCCCGTCAGTTATTGATCCTTGTCTTTGTGACGAACATGGTAACACAGCTGGTGATCATTTTGCCGTTTGTCTCAAGATAAACTGTTGTAAACCCGAAAATGAAAAGAAGGTTATTTCATTCAGAAAATTGCGATCTATTGACATCCAGTCCTTCACTGATGACATCAGCTCACGCATGGAACTAATTTGTTTGGATAGATCCGTGGATGAACTCGTGGTTACCTACGACACAGAACTACGCACGATCCTTGATAAGCACGCCCTTGAGAAAACTAAAAGCATTATCTTAAGACCAGCGTCACCATAGTATACTGATGCCTTAAGGGAAGCTAAATGTTAGCGTAGAAAGTTAGAGCGGGCGTGGCGGAAAACCAAATTAATGGTGCACCACCAAATCTACAGGCAGCAGTGTCACAAAGTAAACAAGCTTTTAATTCGGGAAAAACAACAATACTATTGCAATAAGATATCTGATTGCGCTGGAAACCAGTCTCAGCTTTTCAAACTAACCAGACACCTCATAGGTCAAAGTGACGACAAAGTCCTAACAAGTTACACATCGCTTAAGACTTTGGTTGAGGATTTCGGAGATTTCTTTTTACGTAAAGTGAATAACATTCGCGAAGCATTCGATTCCGAAACAGTCAATGTGGATGCTTTTGTGGGTGATGTGGAATTCAAAAACCGCCCCCTGACGGCATTTACTCCTACTTGTGTTGATAAGATAAAAAGTATCATCACCGAGTCCCCAAGCCAATTATGTAGTCTTGATCCCATACCCACGTGGTTACTGAAGAAAAGCCTCAACCCCCTCCTCACTATCATAACATCTATCGTTATTCGTTCTTTGGAGAAAGGAATAGTTCCAAGCATTTTCAAGTGGTCAAATGTTACTCCTATTCTGAAGAAATCTGGCTCAGAGAAGAATGACATGACAAATTATCGCCCGGTCTCTAATTTACCTTTCATTTCAAAGGTAGTAGAAAAAGTCTTTGCCAGTCGCCTCCATAAGCATTTGGACACGAATCATCTTCACGATGCGCTCCAATCTGTCTATCGCAAGTTACACTCAACTGAAAGTGCGCTACTCAAAGTTCACAATGATATTGCCCAGGCTTTGGATGGAAAATAACAGTGTGTACTAATAATGCTAGATATGTCGGCAGCTTTTGATGTAATTGATCATCAGATTCTTTTTCGTCGACTTCAATATTATTTTGGCATCACATCTAACTCTTTGGATTGGCTTAAATCATACATGAGTGACAGGGTACAATGTGTTAATATAAATGAAGTAAAATCTGAGGGGAAGCCTTTAAAGTGTGGGGTTCCTCAAGGATCTGTTTTAGGTCGAGTGGTTTATTGCATGTACACACGCCCCATTGGTGAATTGTTGAGACGGCATAAAATAGATTTTCATTGTTATGCTGACGACACCCAGCTTTATATTACTTTTCGGAAGTCTGATAATTGAGAAAGTATTAAGATGAAGTTAGAAGCTTGCCTTGATGACTTGCGCATTTGGATGGTAAACAATAAATTGAAACTTAATGATGATAAAACTGAATTAATTGTTTTCTCTTCCAAATCCCATCTATTCTCCACCTGTTCTAACATTTTTGACATTCAACTTGGTAATTGTTCTTTGCATCTAGTGTCTTCAGTTAGGAATCTGGGTGTACTTTTGGATAACAATTTAACAATGCACCAGCACGTGCAATCAGTGATCAAGACATGCTATTTTCATATACGTTCTATTAGTAAGATAATAAATTTTATAACTGATGATGCTTGCCTTATTTTAGTTCATGCTTTTATAACTTCTAGATTAAATTATTGTAATTCTCTTTTATATGGTGTAAATATTACCACATTACAGAAACTCCAACGGGTTCAAAATTGTGCAGCCCGTTTAATTACCAGAACTCCCCGGCATGACCACATTACACCCATTCTTAGACAACTCCACTGGCTCCCTGTATGTTACAGACCTACTTTCAAAATACTGCTCTTTGCTTTTAAATCTCTAAATGGTCTCGCCCCTGCCTACCTGGCTGATGAACTTACCCTTTATAATCCACCTCGTAATCTTAGATCACAAAATAGATATTTACTTGTTGTTCCCAAAACCAACACTGCCCATTACTCAGATAGAATTTTTAGTCACTCTGCTGCTACTCTCTGGAACAATTTGCCCGTTTTCATAAAATGTGCCCCTGATGTCAAAACTTTCAAGATATTCCTCAAAACTCACTTGTTTGTGGCTGCTTTTGACTCATCGCTATTTTTAGTACTTTTGATTGTTTTTTACTTGTAAGTTTTACGTTTTGTACATTACCAGTTTTATACCTTTCCACCTCGCTTTTTACTGCTTTTATAGTTTGTATATACTTTTTTTTTTTTTTGTAAGGTTTTTATACTGTTTAGGCCCTTGTATCGTTTTACTGTATTTAAGCTTTTATTGTGTCTTTCATGTTTTGTCATTTGTAAAGCGCCAAGAGCCTTTTTTGGATTTGGCCGTGTAGAAGTTGTGAATAATGATAATAATAATAATACATGTGATGGCGAAATCTCAAACCCTAAACAAGTTCTATCTGGTGTACCACAAGGTACCGTTTTAGGTCCTTCACTCTTCCTTTTATATGTCAATGAAACTTCCAAAAATATAAACAGCACGCTTAGACTGTTTGCTGATGATTGTCTTGTGTATAAAAACAACTGATCTGGCCAACAAATCCTCCAAGATGATCTAAATAAACTTGAACAATAGCCAAATAAATGGAAAATGAATTTCAACCGCTTTAAATGCTACATCCTCTTAATATCTCCTAGAAAATGTTATAAATCACCAGTTTATATCTCGTGCAACCAGCCGCTAAAACATGTCAACTCCCACCCGTACCTAGGTGTTAAAATTGATAATAAACTTAGATGGGATAAATATATACACAACATCACCAACAAAGCAAATTCTGTACTTGGTCTATTAACAGATTAAGACGTAACCTCTCAAACTGTCCAACAGACATTTAAACCACTGCATATAAAGCTATACCTAGGCCAGTACTTGAGTATGCATCACAGCAGTCTGGGACACCATCACCAGTGCGATGTAGATAAACTTTAATCAATTCAAAGGAGAGCAGCCAGCCACTGTATGACAAACTACTCTTATCAATCTAGTGTCACTAGTATGCTTCATGAATTAGATTGGTCCCTGCTAATAACAAAAAGGAACACCTGTATTCAAATGCTATATAAAATCAATAACAATCTTGTCGCCATTGATAATGATAACCTAATCCCAAACGAAAGAATTAATACAAGATATAACCATGATCTGAATTTCCACGTTCCTTATGCTAAAAACAATGTTTAGAAATACTCCTTCTTTTCTTAGACACTCCAAAAATGGATTGCTTTACCACCAGACACTGTATACGCACCAAGTTTAAACTATTTTAAAGCTAAACTTGCTAAGCTTGTTAATTAATTTGTTCTCATATTTTTGCTACGCTTGGTTGGCGTTCATGTCCTCTAGAAGGACTTTGCCGACTTAACTTGTTCAGATTCAGACATTTATTAGTGCAACCAACGTCACGGAAAGATTCCGGCATAATTATCTTACAAGAAATAATCTTAAAACATGCAAACGTATGCAAGTCTATTTAAGTATACAGCAGGCGACAGTGTTTCACGACAAAATGGCGATGTAAACACAGTTATGTGACCTCATGACATCGGCTGAAATACCTTTATACTGTACAAATTGTGATGAAGCTGAGCGTGTGACGCCACTCTTCTACAGCATACATTACATCAGTCATTTTCATACAAACCACTTACAAATTTAAATACATTTCAATAGTGTATTTACTTTCTTCAAATTGGTGTTTGTCTTCTTGCGCAATATATCACACAAGAAAGACATGTTTAATCATTGTGCTAATATCTTAAAGGTAAGGCATCGTCCCATGAATAAATTCAGAAGTGAATGCCGCCGTGCTGACAACGTCACTTCCGGTTTTCAAATTTCCTTATTGATTGCGAGAATTTGCGATGCTATCGATAACACATGTACACCCATTTGCTCGGTCCGGCAGATGTATAAACGATAATATTGCACATTTC
>JAIGNY010004509.1:3322500-3335000 GCA_020152595.1 Chiridota heheva
GGTGTGTCTGTACGTTTCCTTCAATTAATTTCGTGTACTATAGTGATACGCTAAAAAGTGATAAGAAGTGATAAGCTAATACACTAAAGAAAACAAAGACGTGCTTTATGCAACACGGCAATGAGATTTAGTGTGAAGTGAGAAGAAGGGTTTTTTTTTTTTGCTGAAAGTGGACAAGTTTTTGTCTCCAAATTTCATAGGAAAGAAGGGCCGGGGCTGAAATTTTCTAGCGGACCGTTTTCTACTATGAGGGGGAACCAAATTTACTGGAGGACTACGGCTCAATTGTCTGGGGTCCCAAATTTCCAAGGAAATAAGGGCCAGGGGGAAAGGGAGGGGGGGGGAATTTGCTTTTACACCGACCCAGGCTTGCGACGGCTTTTTGAAGACGAGAGTGAGATATGTAAAATTTGTTGTGGGAAGTCCAAGTAGCGGTTTGTCTGCATAAAGGGAAATATTGCGCATGTTTGAAAAGATTGCGGAATATCATCGATGAATAGTAAGAATAAAATGGGACTAATTGGGCTACCTTGTGGGATATACTGCTTTTAGAATGAGTTTATCAGAAAGAATGTCATTAACTTCAAATTGTTTACTACGTTGGTGGAGACAGTGATTTATAATACGAACTATCTTAAATGGAAACCCCATTTGAGAAATTTACTCTTTGTGCCAGTTTGTCAAACGCATTTTCAGCATCAAAAAAACATGCAAGATTATGGTTATCATCTGAATCTGAATCGGTTAAGTCGGCAAAAATCCTCCAAGAGGACATGAACGCCAACCGAGCGTAAAAAGTATGAGTAAAAAAAAAAAAAATACAAGTATTAGTAACTTTAGCTTTGAAACAGTTGAGACTTGGTGCATGTACAATGTCTGACGGTAAATCATTCCAATCCTTTAGTGTGTGGAAGAGAGAGAGAGTTGAACACACAATTACAATGACGAGGTCGTCGCCTGCGTATTCGGTTATGATAGTACAAATGCTATCACGAAACGCTTAATACGACCCGGACGAGAACACAGGTACGACGTACGGACAGACATAACATCGACAACCAAGTCAATGTCCACGGCCTTTAATAACCAGTTGTGGTGCACTGGCGTGTCTACGCACCCCAGAATTGGACCCGGGGCCTCGTGATCTGTAAACAGGTATGATAACCGCTACACCACAGTAGGTAGATAGTGTGTGAGGGAAGAAGAAGTATTTATATACATTATTTTTAGCATAGGGAACCTGGAAATTAAGGTCATGATTATTTCTTGTATTAGTTCTGACGGTGGGGATAAATTCTTTTTTATTGATGGCGACAAGATTGTTTTTGATTTTATTTAGCATATGTAGCCGGTTGTTGTATCTTCTTGTTTTTAGAAGGGGACAATCTAATTTAGGAAGCATGTTTTATACACTAGATTTATAAGAGTAGTCTGCCATACAGAACCTGGCTGCTTTCCTTTGAATAGATTCAACTTTATCCACATCGCACTGGTGATGGGGGTCCCAGACTGCTGTGATGCGTACTTAAGTACTGGCCTGACTAGAGCTTTAAAAGCAGTGGATTTAACGTCGTTGGGGCAGTTTGAGAGGTTACGTTTTAATAGGCCAAGTACAGAGTTAGCTTTCTTGGTTATGTTATGTATATGTTTATCCCATCTAAGTTTATTATCAATTTCAACACCTAAGTATGGGTGGGAGTTGACATGTTTTAGCGGCTGGTTGCACGAGATATAAACTGGTTATTTATAACATTTTCTAGAAGATATTGAGAGGATGTAGTATTTAGAGCGTTTGTAATTCATTTTCCATTAATTTTTTATATATCAGTTGTTCTATACACAAGACAATCATCAGCAAACAGTCTGACCGTGCCCTTTATATTATCGGGGATTTCACTGACACATATAGTGTTTAATAATTATACAAAAGTAATTGCTTCAATTTTCTTTAAAAGATATACTGTGGCGCTTTTCTTATCACAGTATCAAGAGTATTCCAGAACTCACAGTATCAAGAGTATTCCAGAACTCACAGTATCAAGAGTATTCCAGAACTCACAGTATCAAGAGTATTCCAGAACTCACAGTATCAAGAGTATTCCAGAACTCACAGTATCAAGAGTATTCCAGAACTCACAGTATCAAGAGAATTCCAGAACTCACAGTATCAAGAGTATTCCAGAACTCACAGTATCAAGAGTATTCCAGAACTCACAGTATCAAGAGTATTCCAGAACTCACAGTATCAAGAGTATTCCAGAACTCACAGTATCAAGAGTATTCCAGAACTCACAGTATCAAGAGTATTCCAGAACTCACAGTATCAAGAGTATTCCAGAACTCACAGTATCAAGAGTATTCCAGAACTCACAGTATCAAGAGTATTCCAGAACTCACAGTATCAAGAGTATTCCAGAACTCACAGTATCAAGAGTATTCCAGAACTCACAGTATCAAGAGTATTCCAGAACTCACAGTATCAAGAGTATTCCAGAACTCACAGTATCAAGAGTATTCCAGAACTCACAGTATCAAGAGTATTCCAGAACTCACAGTATCAAGAGTATTCCAGAACTCACAGTATCAAGAGTATTCCAGAACTCACAGTATCAAGAGTATTCCAGCACTGCACACCTAAAAAGCTGAAGGACTTTCTTTGAATGTCCAAATGAATACTGTACACGTGTAAATTTGATTCTTGAGTGCCTAGTAAAATGGTCATGGATGTCTGAATGAAAGCTGAAGAGGCTGCATAGCAAATTAGGCAAAAGGCTGTTAATGGCTTTATACATGAATACACTTAATTATAATCTATCAATATTGAACAAACTTAGGATCTTCAAGTCTTTAAAAAGCGGTAAGGTATAATATATATTGTCTGAGATGTGATTACATGAATAGCTTTTTTTCTGGAGAATGAATAGGCGGTTAAGGTAAGTGGGAAGAGTATTACCCCATACGATATTGCAGTAAGACAAATGTGATAAAATAAGAGAATTGTATAATGAAATAAAAACCTTCTGTGGTACAAACTTACTTATCTTAGACAAAATTCCTAAACTTTTGGCAGATTTATTGCATAAAGTATTGATCTGAAGATTCCAATTAAGTTAGGGGTCAAGATTAAGTCCAAGAAAGTTAACAGAATTGGTTTGTTTTACAAAAGTGTCATCAATGTAAATCTTAAGATTTTGAAATGTGTTCAATAGGGCTTATTTGTCTTTTAATATATAAGTATATATATATATATATATATATATATATATATATATATATATATATATATATATATATATATATATATATATATATATATATATATATATATATGTATATATATATATATATATATATATATATATGTATATATATATATATATATATATATATCTATATATATATATATATATATATATATATATATATATATATATATATATATATATATATATACATATATATATATATATATATATATATATATATATATATATATATATATATATATATATATATATATATATATATATATATATATATATATATATATATATATATACATATATATATATATATATATATATATATATATATATATATATATACACATATATATACATATATATATATATATATATATATATATATATATCTATATCTATATATATATATATATATATATATATATATATATATATATATATATATATATATATATATATATATATATATATATATATATATATATATATATATATATATATATATATATATATATATATATATATATATATATATATATATATATATATATATATATATATATATATATATATATATATATATATATATATATATATATATATATATATATATATATATATATATATATATATATATATATATATATATATATATATATATATATATATATATATATATATATATATATATATATATACATATTGACAAGAAATTGACAAGATGTAGCATTTTGAGGGGTTGAAATTCATTTGCCATTTGTTTTGCCATTGTTCAAGTTTGTTTGGGGCATATTTGGCGCTGCTCATGTGGCGACTCGCTCGTAAAAAGCTCTCTGATATTCATCCCATTTTACCTCATTTTCGTGTGTTTTATGTAATTCTGTATTTTGTAATCTCTGTATCTGTGTATGGACGTTCGTTTGTGCTATTTTCAACTTATTTTGGACATTCTGTGAGTAGTTATATGCATTATGAAAATTACTTACACTAGCCATTTCCTACATTCGCTACGCTCACAGTGTAGTTCTGCGACACAAATCTATGACTTGCCCAAAGAGATGAAATCTAGGAGGCGTGGGAAGAGAGGGAGCATGAAACGTAGACTTCGACGTATGGGATGTAAGCCTTATCTCCCCTCAGTGATTATGGGAAATGTAAGATCACTGTCGAATAAGATTGATGAGCTAAGCGCCAATGTGAAATATTCCAGAGATTTTCGCTCAATTAGCGGGATGAGTTTCACAGAGACATGGTTGCGAAATGATATTGATTCTTCTCATGTGAATCTTGATGGTTTTTCGATTATTCGGAGTGATAGGACAGGAGAATCAGAGAAAGTCAAAGGAGGTGGATTGTGTGTTTATGTGAATAAAGAATGGTGTCATATTAATAACATTTCAATAAAGTTTAAATCATGTTCCCCAACTTCAGAAATTCTTATTTTGGGACTCCGCCCTTATTACCTACCCCGGGAATTTTCACATGTTGTGCTTACGGCAGTTTACATTCCAAACAGTTCTGTTGCCAAGGAAGCGGCATTAGAGATCAATCAAGCATTGAATGACATTAAAGCTTCTTCACCTGATGCATTATTCCTAATCACTGGAGACTTTAACCGTTGTAAACTCTTGAAAAGCGGTATTCAATATTATCAACATGTTGATTGTGCCACCCGTGATACAGCTACCCTGACCTTTGTTATTCAAATGTGAAACATGCATACGCTGCCACTCAATTGCCTCCTCTTGACAATCTGATCATAACCTTGTCATTCTGCAACCAAATTACATCCCTATTGTTCAGAGACAAAAACCCAAAGTTATCCAGACAAAACAGTGGACAACTGAAGCAGTCAACAATCTCCAGAGTGCTTTTGATTCTACCGACTGGGATGTTTTTGTAGATTCCAGTAATGACGTCAATGAGTTAACTGAGACTGTAGTGGAGTATGTTAACTTCTGTACGAATCTCTGCATCCCAACAAAGGAGGTTAAAATCTATGCAAACAATAAACCATGGATCACTAAACGTATTAAAGGGATTATAAATCGGAAGAAACAGGTGTTTGGTCGAGGAGATTCAAACGAGCGATTGCAGATTCAAAGAGAACTTCGAAGCGAAATCCGCAAGGAAAAACAATATACAAAGAAAAGGTAGAGTCCACTTCAAAGAGAATAATATGAAGAAAGTTTGGAATGGCATGAAGCTCATGAGTGGATACACTGCCAGAAATGCATCTAATGATTCAGGATCCACAACAAACAATTCATTAGAATATGTGAATGAACTGAACAATTTTTACAACAGATTTGATTGCCATGATTTCAGTGATACCATATCACGTATGAAAGTAAATCTCGAAGGGGGCACTGATGAGGGTTGCTTTATTTGCACAGAGGAGGAGGTACGGAATGAATTTCGTAACCTTGTACCCTCCAAAGCACCAGGCCCGGATGATATTTCTCCTCGATTACTTAAATTATGTAGTGATCAACTCTGTAGTATTTTCTGTAAGATTTTAATATGTCTTTTCAATCAGGTATTGTTCCCACAATTTGGAAAACATCATGCATTGTCCCAGTGCCTAAGAAACCAAGGTGTCATGCATGAATGACCTCAGACCCGTAGCGCTTACTTCCGTTGCATTCAAATCTTGTGAACGCTTGGCACTGTCACAACTCAAGAAGCATGTGAACGATTTCATTGATCCATATCAATTTGCCTACCGTAACAATAGAAGTCCTGAGGACGCTATCCTGGTAGCTCTGAATGAGGTTTCATCTCATCTAGATACCAGAGCGTTTGCAGAGAAACAAGGGGCTAATCAACCTGACAAAAAATGCCAGTAATTCAGCTAGAATTACGTTTTTGACTTTTCGTTGGCATTCAATACAATTCAGCCTCACTTGTTGGCATCTAAACTCCAAACCATGGATGTTCCCATGTCAATTATTTACTGGATACTGAACTATCTTACTTCTCGTCCGCAGTATGTAAGGTTGAATCCACATACCTCGGGCACTGTCATTTCAAATACAGGAGCACCACAAGGCACTGTACTAGCACCTTTTCTTTTTAGCTTGTACACCTATGATTGCCAGGCAGTGACCGAGTCATGTTCTATCGTCAAATTTGCTGACGATACAGCTGTGATTGGGCTTGTCACAAATGACTGAATGACGATGACTCACATTACCGAAGTGAAATCAGCAATTTTGTAAACTATTGTGACCAAAACTTCCTTATCCTGAATGTCAGCAAAACAAAAGAGATGGTTATTGATTTTAGACAGCATTGTAATCCTCCTGACCCAATTACAATTGCTGACTCTGAGGTTGAACGTGTGCAATCTTACAAGTATTTAGGTGTAGTAATCAACAATAAACTCACTTGGTCAGACAATACAGATGCCATAATGTCAAAACTCAACTCTCGCCTATATTGCCTCAGAAAACTGAAATCTTTCCACGTCGACAGTAACATTTTACAACTTTTTTATCGTTCCGTTTTACATCTGTTTTTAGCTATTGCATCGTTTGCTGGGGTGGTTGTGCCTCCAAGCATGACACCTATAGAATCAATTCTGTCATCAGAAGAGCAAGTCGACTTTTCAATGAAAGCAATTTACCAAATATAGACTCATTCTACCACTCCAGTCTCGATCGCAAACTTAAGTCCTCCTCGCGGACACCAACCATCCATTACACAATGAATTTATGAATAGGTTGATTGCCAGGAGTGGTAGAATGAGGCTTCCAGCTATCGCCACAAATCGTTTTAGAAATTCCTTTGTGCCAAAAGCCATTTCCTTTCATAATGCCAACCACTCCAGATAGTCCATGTGCATTATTTCATATGCATTTTTCTATTTTATCATTTTCATCATTGTATATATTTACTCTTTTATCTTTTAAATGTTTTTAGCTTTTCACTCATTTCATTTTATGTATCATGATTGTATCTTGCGAGCTGAAATTGCCCAGTTTCTGGTGCTTAATAAAGTTGATTGTATTGTATTGTATTGTATTGTTAAGATCATCTTGGAGAATTTGTTGGTCAGAGGGATTATCAATTGTTCTGTACACAAGGCAGTCATCAGCAAACAGTCTAACTGTGCTGTTTATATTATCAGGGATGTCATTTACATATAAAAGGAAAAGTAATGGACCCAAAACATTACCTTGTGGTACACCGTAAAAAACCTGTTTAGAATCAGAGATTTCACCATCACAGACAACACGCTTGATGCGGTTGTTGAGGAATGATGGAAACCAGGCCAGGAGATTTCCATCAATGCCATAGGCGGAAAGTTTGAGTAACAGGCGCTGGTGTGGGACTTTATCGAAGGCTTTTAAGAAGTCAAGAATAGCCATAGAGACGTTACTGTTTTGGTCAATTTGTTTAGAGATATCATTTATTGTTAAGAGGAGTTGTGTTTTAGTCGATCTTTTTGCACGGAAGCCATGTTGTAAATCAGTTAAGATATTATGCTCATCAAGGAATTTCATCACATGTGAGTGGATTATATGTTCAAGGATTTTACTACAAACGCAGGTGAGTAAAATAGGTCTGTAATTAGCTGGGTTTTGTTTATCACCTTTTTCAAAAACACTACATATATTTGCTTCTGTTCACTTGTTAGGGATAGTACCATTATCGACAGAGGTACAGTTGGAATTTCATAGAGGTCATCAGCGTGTGTTTTTAGAAACCGTAGTGGTATTTGGTCAGGACCTGAGGATTTGTTAGGGCCTAGGTTATGCAGTTGCTTTTTGACACCCTCTGGGGTAATTATAAGTTGGTTTATTTTGCTGTTGGACAGTGGTTTAGTTACAGGGATTCGGGAGGTGTTTTCTTCTGTGAAAACACTGAAAAACTGGTCATTTAGAATGTTGGCTTTAGTTTTACTGTCACTGCAGAGTTTACCATTATTTAGTAGATCAGACACACCTACAGAGCTACTTCTTATTTTTTTGATATAGGACCAGAGTGCCTTTGGGTTTTCGTTAAGTGAGTTTTTAAGTTTATCACCCATGAAGGTGTTTCTAGCTTCTTTGAGGTTTCACGGGCAGCTTCCTAAAGCTTGTATAGGTAGTCCAGTCATTGGCTTGTTGATTAGTCTTAGCTTTTTTAAACAGTTTATGTTTTTTCCTGCAGAGACGGCGTTGGATACGGGTGAACCAGGGCAGACTTAGTTTA
Organism: Chiridota heheva; assembly: GCA_020152595.1. Classification (NCBI taxonomy): domain Eukaryota; kingdom Metazoa; phylum Echinodermata; class Holothuroidea; order Apodida; family Chiridotidae; genus Chiridota; species Chiridota heheva. Next base: position 3,330,963 of record JAIGNY010004509.1, read on the forward strand.
CTTGAGGTGAATTTGTGAGGCGTGTTTTTGTCAATAATCAAATTAATTTCCTGTTCAAAGAAATTCCATTTTTTATCAAGATCAATGGAGTTATTGAATTAAGTATAATATTGCAGTTTAGATTTGGTCAGGTCTTCTTTTATTCGTTTTATGTGAGCTTTTTTCTTTAAATAGATTTTACGTTTAGGCAACTTTTTACGAGGAGGGGAGATATTTAGGGTCAGTTCAACAATATCATAGTCACTTATACCGGGAATGACATTAGCTGAGGTAACAGGTGGTGAATTGTTAGTAAAAACAAGATCAAGGATGTTGTTATCTCTGGTGGGTGACTGCACTATTTGGGTGAGATTGAATGAATTGGTCACTTCAAGAAGAATTTTGGCTGCTTCGGAGGAAGCGTTAGTTCCTGAAATAATGTTTTGACTCCAGTCAATGTTAGGTTGGTTGAAATCACCAGCAAGAATAACATTGCTTTTGTCAGCATTTTTACCAAGCTTTTGGAGGGATTTTTTCAACTCAAGTAGGTTAGTGAGATCATTGTGACTAGGTCTGTAAAATGTTCTTATATACATGCTCTTTTCCTTAGGAAATTGGAATTTGGTCCAGATAATTTCACAGTCAGAGTCTAATTTAGTGAGCTCAGTGAAAACCAGGTCATTTTTTTGTATTGCCTGTAGATATTGCCTATCTTTGCGAACGACTGTATAGTTGTCCGTAAAAATTTCAGCGCTGGTAATTTCGAAATTAAGCCAGGTTTCAGTGCCAATAATGATATCTGGGTCTTTTTCTTTAATAAGACTTTCCACGGAGGCCGTCTTGTTTCGAACACTCGGAAAGTTGATAACAAGAAGTTTTAGAACCTTCCTTTTTCCCCTTTTGGGATTTGTTTTTAATTTGACATCGGGATGGTGGTTGGACCCCGAGTCAAGACCGGAAGAACAATTTTGAAGTGCCTCATATGAGTTAGTACAGTTGATGGAATTGTTAGTTGAGAAGAAAGAATCAGAGAAGTTCATAAAGTTATAAGTGTCACACACCCAGGTACAGCTACAATCCGCGTCAAAATACTTGACACTTTTTCCCCTCCCCCGTTTCAATGTTGTTCGTTTCTCGGCATGCCAAAAAGGAGACACAAAGAAGAGCTGAAATTTGATTTCAACATTGAAAAGGGGTGAAAGGGGAATGAAAAAAGGTGTCAAGTACTTTTGTCGCGGATTGTCTGAGTTTTTAGAAAATCTGAATAGTCTTTTTTTTAATTTCTTTCTTTCCATTTTTGTATTACTTTTCTACTTAAAACGTCTTATTCACCACTGATTGTTTACATATTGGTATAAACTTTAGTATGAGAGGTTTCATTAGGCTTAAATAATCTGGTAAGGATGAAAACAATAGACCTGAAGAATGTACATCTTAATCCTCTAATGTGAGAAAAAATAAAACAGTGGCAAGGCCCGAGAAGCTTTACGAAGTGTAAACGCACAATTGCTCAAGATCCCCCCAGAAGTCCCGACATCAACCCTATTGAGAACATTTTCAAATATGTTAGCAAAAAAATTGCGGCGGGACGCTCTGGAAAAGAATATATCTCGTGAAAAGTTTCAACAATTTGAACGGCGGGTTATACAAACCATAACATCTATTCCATGTGATTATATTGACAGAGTCATTGAAAGCATGTCCAAAAGGATGAATGACATTATTAGAAGAAAAGGACAACGCCTTAAATATTCGTCTTTGTTTATATAATTGTATTAATATTTGGTGATTCCTGTATATATTTGAGTAAATAGCAGTTTCACCAGAGACCATTATCTGAGAATTCATTTGACTTCAGCGTTATTACGTAACCCTTTTAAGGTACATAAGCTATACCATTCCTTTAAATGGCGCAGCTAACGGTGCACTCTTAAAAAAAAAAAAAAATACTTGTTATTTCTCTGTATAATTTGTTTCGAATTTTGGATGTTCACTTAGTCTACCCTTAAAAGATATAGAAATATACATTTTTGTAATTCGCCCTTGAGGGGGGCGCCCAGAACAGCTCCATTTCTCTTAAAATTCAACGGTACACAGCTAACTTAAATAAGGATCTTGACTGTTCTTTCTTATATTTGCTGGTGTGTACCGTTGAAAGATACAGAGACATTTTTTAATTGCGCCCCCTATATGCACCAAAAAACAGTTAAATCGCATTAGACATGTTGAATATTGTCATTCCCTGCATGACAGGTGTAACGTATATAATATATTAAAATATTATCATCCTCCTCATCATAATTGTCAGCGTCAGCGACAGCGTCAACGTCAACGTCAGCGTCAGCGACAACGTCAACGTCAGCGACAGCGACAGCGTCAACGTCAACGTCAGCGTCAGTCATATCCGATGAATAATATGTATCATATGTATGAGCGACACCACGAACCCAAAACTCAGACAATCCGCGTCAAAATACTTGACACTTTTTCCCCTTCCCCGTTTCAATGTTGTTCGTTTCTCGGCATACCAAAAAGGAGACACAAAGGAGAGCTGAAATTTGATTTCAACATTGAAAAGGGGTAGAAGTGGAATGAAAAAAGGTGTCAAGTACTTTTGTCGCGAATTGTAGAATGCATGATATCGCTGTATTTTAAGTCGTCAATGCTACAGCACTTAGCGTGGATCCATAGATCACAATTGTCACACTGAACTGCTTTTTCGGATCTCCTACTCTGGAGTCCACACAGGCCACAAGGTGTCAAACATTCCGAACAAAACCAATCATCAGATGATGATGCAAGAGTATTGTAAGCTGCATTACTAATGCCTGCACACTTACTATGAACCCACGAGTCACAATCATCACTACAAATACCTTTCTGGTTATTTTTAACAGATTTGTTGCATTGTTTGCAAGGATATTTTGGGGGAGGGTCCAGGATTGCTTTCAATATCACCAGAAAGGGTAAGGAGTAAAAGGAGTAATTTTCTCCTGCGTGAGTTGAATTTTGACAATTTTCAACTTGATTTGTACGAATGTAATTGCCCATCGATACAAAGATAAGTTGCAAGTGAGTGATTTAAATAATCACTAGAGCTAGACAAGACATGGTAACCACTTCCTGGGGCGTTTAGAGGCAAATCTGATGCCTGAGATGAATGAGGTTGTGACGAATACAAGAAGTTTAGAGAGTCAGAGACTCGGGAGTATATTAACAAGAATAGTACAGGGAAGACGAGGTTGTGAGTGAGAATGAACATGATTGATGGCAAGAAGAATTAATATACTTGACAAACAGGAAATACAGACAGGTAGAGCAAATAAACACTGTAATACAGAAAAGAATATGAATGGAAAGACGTATAGAAAACAAACAATAAACTTACTCAGGTCGCAGGATTAATAATGTTCCGATCACCAAAAAAACAAAAAAAAAACGTGGAAATGGTAATGATACAAATAGTGTGTTAGGCTATATAAGAATAGGTTCACAACCGTTACGCAAAAATAAAAAAAACACAAAAACTGCATTAATATTAACAAAAATAAACAGACAGGCAATGAAAAGCACGAATAATCTGCAGAAACGTAAAACAATAATATATATCTAAGTGGAGTAAAAAAAATCCACAGTTAAGAGGTAAAATATCCAATAAATAAATCTGGTTGTGGAAAATACGTCTGCACTTAACTTTGTACGCTCTCTTGTTTTGTTCAATTGTTTAACTATCTTACCCAGAACCGGTATAAGAGTTACCGGTTCGTAACTATTATTGTTCATTATTACTAAATTTTGTATCTTTAAAACTTATTATATATATATACAGGAACAGACTAATATCCCATCCAAACCCCTATCATTTTGCAAATAATACATGATGATAGTCATATCATACTTCCATGTTAATATGACATGTAAACTAAGCCCATAATCCCCACTACAGAATCCAAATAGCCCCCTGCCACACACATGCGCACCCACGGCTCAATTACAAAGAAGAAAACAACAAAAGTGACTTAAGGTACAGACAATTGTTGATATAGTGTTTAGTAGGCC
>JAIGNY010004509.1:3337500-3375000 GCA_020152595.1 Chiridota heheva
ATTGCAAGTTTGGTTTGATTAGGAACAATACCAGATGAAAGCGATAAATTAATGATGACTTAGTGGGGCAGCAATAGTACTATTATTCGCGGGATACCATCAATACCAGAAGCAGAATTGGTACCATGTTGAAAATTCTAATTATTTCAGACGGATTAGTAGGTAAAAGAAATAAGGAATGTGAATTGCTATCTGTTATTAGGAATAAATTCACTGAGGTACAATCAGGAATTTCTTTGCAATGGTTGGTCCAATTGTAGTAAAACAATAGTTAAAAGCATTAGCAATTCACTTTCATCAGTAATAACATTGTTATTGTGATTTATAGTTGATATCAAAAATTTGTTATTTTTCGAGCCAATCATGTTGTTCATGATTTGCCAAGTTTTGCCTAAATTATGTTTATTATCTTCAAACAATTTTGGCAAAATAGGACTTTTTAACTGCCCTGATAAAACCTGTTAAATTGTTTTTGTAAATGGTATGTTTACCTTTTTTTTCTTTTTCTTGTGTGGGCTTACAAATATATGCTTGTTTGATTTCTACTCTTTTTTAATGGAATTTAGAAACCTTTTGTTATTCACGGAGCGGCTTGATGTTTACCATTATTTTTGTTCGTTTAAGCTTACATGTATTATTGTACAAAGAAGACATGCCATTGGAAAATGGTAACTTGTGTCACAAACAATAATACAACGAGAAAGCTTAAGGCTCGAATCATTACAAAATGTATTATCAATGAGCGTGGTGGAGTGGTCACTTATTCTAGCCTTGGTTTCAAAATATGGGGTAGAAACGAGAAAGAATAGAAGTGATCAACAGATCAAGGAAATTGGTCACGTTATTATCAATACCATATTGTAAGAGATTAATATTAAAATCACCCATTAAAAAGCATGTCGGATTTAATATTTTAGAGAATACTTACGAGTTCGTCAATAAAGGAGATTAGACAAGCGCTAGTAGGACAGTGGATAACACCAATAATGATATTCTTGTTGTTTAATGTTGTACTAATAAACAAAGATTCAAAGCGGGTAGAAATATTTGTTAAATCTTTCCTGATAAGAAACTTAATTTCCTCCCGGATACAAAAACCAACTCCATTGTTCCTATTATTGCATATTAAGTTGTGATAAGGAATAGTGACCATAGATAATGGACTAATATTATCAGATTATGCAGCCATGTTTCAGAGATAGCTGCGATAGAAAAGGCACATTGAACAGTTGGATATTTGAGTACAACAAGATGTACAACACAATTCTATATAGTCAACTTGAATTGATATGTACTACAGAAAATTAGTCCCAGAAGTAAATTCCCTGGTATATGTAGATCACTGATATCGATATAAGAATTTATTAGTCCGGCTCCCAATCGGGAGATTTCCTGTCATCATAAACCACAATACATCTTTCCAAATTCAAATTTCTTTAACAGTTTAAAGAAATACATAATGGTAAAATAGGTTTAAGCCAAAGGTAGGCAAAATGCATGTGAAATATTCTAATTTTATTGATGCAACAGAACGATAAAATTATTTTCTCCATTTTCAAAAGCGCAAATTTGACTTTCAACCAGAAAATTTTAAAGTGATCTTTAAAAATTCATTTTTTAGTAGTTCCTGAAGAGTGAATTTTAAAACTTTAGTCACCAGCAAAGCGCAAATTATACAAGTAAAAAAAAAAAAAAAGTTCCAGAAATATCAATTTCAATATCATTTTCAAAGTATACAACTTTAGAATAACATAATTTGAAAAGAATAACGATAACCAAGCAACAAGCCTTGTTGATGAAAGAAAGATGCCGTAATTACCTTTAAAGTGATGTTGTCACAGATTAAAGTTATGGAGAAAATGAATGTGATTAAAACTGAAGATCGCACTGTGATCTGACTCCTCTTTCTCAAATTATTACATGTCCATCCACTGTCCAGGCATTTTTCACCTTGGGGTGGTTCCCAACTTCCCATGGTTTCCTTTGGAACACGTAGATTTATGGTGGAAAGATCATCTTGAATAGACATCCCACTTCCTTTCAGGTGTCGTTGTGCATGTAATCACTGCGTCCCGTAGATCGTGGCGAAAAAAACTTGACGATGATACCTCTTGTTCTATCAGGTGTCTGATATTAGGTTGAGGCCCACTCGGTGCGACCTGTCGATAATCTGCATCGGATAAGGAGATATTAAGACGTGACTTCACAATTGATTTGATTTTGTCAGTAGTGATTTTAACTTTTTCCTCACGGATACCCATGAAACACAATCAACGGGAATACTGCTCTAATTCATTTATACTCTTTTTTGCTTTTTATTAAGGATTGTTCCATTTCAATAATATGTGTTTTTTCTTTTTTATTATCCTGCATGACATCAAGCTTGCATTGGATTTTATGGAGATGGCCTTCCATTACTTCTTGTTGGTTGATAATTTGGTCAACTTTGATTTCACTGCTTTTTCCAGACATGCTTGCAAAAGTGCTACAAAGTCCTTTCTTTTCAAAACTTCCTCAATAACGGAGGATACAAGTTCCGGTTGGGATTTAATATCCTTCTTGGCGGGTGTTGATATAATATGTCTCGGCTGGTGCTCCTCCCTAACAGTGGCGTAGCCAGACCTAGAAATGAGGGGCTTAACACAATTTTAGGTGGGCCAAATTTGGCGAAAGGTCTTTGTCTTTTTAATCAGTAAACAATATGAACTCATTACAACAACTGTTTTCAAGAGCTAACTCAAATTTATACTTTTTCTTAATTCGACTACATGTTTGACGTTCATGCCTTGGACAACTTGGATTTCCGCATTCGTAATACACGGGCAGGTAAAGGTTCAATTCATGAACAAAACCAGATCTGTCCCACATTAAGCCGTTACAATAACTGGACATCCACATAATCAATTCAGATCTCTGTTTGACAATGTCAGGAGGCCGTAAAGCTTTTTTAGAAGGTACAAATTCTCCGTATGGAATAACTAAGTCAGAATCTGAATGATGTTAGATGAAAGGCCGCACTCTCAAACGCTATTGTAAGGGTGAGGTGACAAGCGGTGGTAGCGCTTTCTTGGACAGTCCAGATCCATACTTGATCACGAAATCTTTCACTTGAAAATAAAACGAAATCGCAATTATTAATGGCTTCCCCAACTTGTAGGTTTACGTACAAGTTTTCTTTTTTTTGCAGAAGAATGATGTTTCACGCTTACCGTGATAAATTCTCAGCCATGAAGCCCCTGGTCTGTAGATAAGAATGTTTACGAATTTGCGTCAAATTTTTTTATCGAATTGTTTTATTCTTAATTTGTCTCCGCCTAAGTGTCTTTGATACCTTGTCCTTGAGGATCGTAGCAGGTTGAGTTCATGGATACATTGTTTCTTGCTGGGTAAAATCCATCGCCTAGCAAAATATTTATTTCATCATTTTTTCGAAATTTGTTAATAATTTTCAACCATTAGATTTAATTCCAGTAAGCAGATAATGATCACGATGATTATGATGATAATGCTTCTTGAAGTGATTTCCGTGCATGCGTACCAATCCATACTTAACACTTAACGTTCGTTTTATGACCTTATTCTTGGGTAATTTGGCTGATTGACACGTCAGAGTATTGTATTTTCATCATCCAGATATATTTGTTGTTGTAAAATCTATTAAATTTGGAAAGATAAAAGAGTTTAATTTAGATCTTATTCATCAGCAGTATACATTCGAATGTAAATTTAACATCCCAATTAGGGGAGTGGCAAATGTAAATTCAACACCTCAATTAGGGAAGTGGCAAATGAAAATTCAACACCCCAAGTAGGGAAATAGCACGCATGGGGTAGGGGTGGGGCGGATTGATGCACTGGCGCATCCAGAGGGGAATGAGGACTATGTCATCTCCAAAAATCTACGCCAAACAGGTGCCGTTACCAAAAATACATTTACCGTTGGGCCCTTAAGCATCCACCTGGACCATGGAATGCCTCAGTTTTGCGTTTCGTACGTATCACGCATTGACGCAACTAACATATATACAAACATAATTATTGCTCGTACGTGTCACGCATTGTCGTAACTAACATATATACAAACATACTGCATGGAGCCCAAAAATCTTGATTTGTTCTTAGGGCCCGTGAGGTCAACTCATTTTCCCAGCCTATTGTTGCGCCACTAATGGTATGGGTTCTACTGTACACACAATTTCTCAGACATATTCCCCATCACAGAAAATCTCTCTGCTCCGGTCGGTGCATGCTTTAGACCACCATAAAATATATACATCTGGATTTTTATTCTGAATTGTAACTTGCTGAGATGGGACACACCTTTAATTCGCATAGTCCATTATTCAATGCAACCATCTATACGAATATCAGGCATAATTATGACTGGAATTGAAATTTGATATGTTTCTATTTACTCGTTCGCTAATGTCAGAATGTAACCCAACCGTATAATATCCAGCGACAGCGGACCCTTAAGGACAGCTTTCATATATGATTCCTTTAAATATTATCCTGCCTGGATAATTTATGTTTTCGTTTATCTGATAAAGCAAAATAAACTAAAAATTCTTTTTTTGTGAAACCCCATATCTTATTCTGTTTATAACTTATTGCAGTTCAAATATTTAAAAAAATGTGTGGTAAAAATGTCATAAATGTCATATTTGTAAATCCCAGAAAAGGTTAATTATTTCGTTGAATATTAATTACCTGTTTCTAAATTATTATGAACAGTTTTTTTTAATTATTGAGGTTGGCATAACAAGCACGTTAAAATAACATGCCTTGCTCACCATGCTCATGTACTACACAAGGAGAAAATTATTTTTCATGCTTAAAGATTCATATTGGATCTGCAAGTATGACACTACAGATATCCGGCAAGGCAACAAGGTCATTTTTCAACACATTGCTCGGAGCTGTTGAAATCTTTGAAATGCAAGCGCTCCTAAACATGCCAAACGAAATAAGATCGCAACATGGTTTACTTTCATTAAAACTGTCCTCTACAACATATATGAAAACGAAAATTAACGTGAATATTCTTTTAGAGGAAGAGTTTTGTAGCATAAGTGCATACAAAAGCGAAGGCTCTCGTGCTGGTAACGTCACTTCTGGTTTTAAATTGTTATCCATTGATAGCGAGAAATCTGCGATGTTATCGACACACAACCGCCCGACCGGAACATCTGAATACAGTAGGCCATGGGACATAGGGCAATAATGTGCACGGTTTTCAATTTCTGTGCAATTGATGGATGGATTACCTAAATTTATCACAGAATGATTAAATATGAATTCCTAATCACAAATTGCTTTGTCCCCACGCATAGTTATGGTTGACCGAGATGAAAAGTCAAGGAAAAGGGAGTTAAATTTCCATACTTAAAATACATATACCAGTTGCACTATCTTTTTTTATCTAAGTGAGAAAGAACCCAGACACTGGCAATTTTCGTGGGAGCTCACTCAAAATAATTCATTTTAAACCTCAAGTGAAATCTTAAATGATTTGTAACTGTTAAATAAGTTCACTAATTAATTAACCAATTGGCTAAATAAATTAATTAGTTTTTTAAACTACTAATAAGTTAACTAATCAACAAATTAATTCTCAAGAAACATATCAATCAATTGTCTAGTTAATTATTTACAAGCACATTACACAATTAACTACTTAATTAATTAAGTAACACACTTTTTCTCAGTTTAAAATATGGGATATATATATGGTAGAGAAAAGAAGGAAGCAAATTTGAAATAATCTTAAAAAACTTCTTGCACACTTAAGTTATCTGTTTTTTAAAGAACCGTTGTGGCATGCAGATTATTGTGGGATAAAGATTTTCAAAATGCTTTGATGTAATGTATTTTGTGCTTTCATAAATAAATTATGAATACATTAATTGCTTATGTTTTAGTTTGTTTTATTTGGCTACTCTCATGTTACATAAATGTTATTTGAAAGGTTTACGTTGAATCATTATAGCAGATGCAAAACTTTGCAAGGAGCAGTCACATAAATTTAGTTCCAAATTACACTCATGAAGAGAACAGATTGTGGTGTAAATGATTTCAGTTTATAGCAGATGGCACATATCTAAAGAAAATTCAATTCAGGCTGATGCTTATCCCTTCTTTCTGTGAAACAAAAAGACGAGAGATAACACCTCCCCTGGACAGGACACCAGTCCTTCCCCGGTTAACTCCCCAGCATTGCTCACTTAACACTGCCCTTCCTCAATTTTCCTGAAAGCATGCTACATCATCCCAAAAACAATATTCACTATTTATTTAAAGAAAAACTACCCAACTCTATGACTCACGAAGTTGATGCTTATCGTTCTTTCTGTGATGCCAAAAGATGAGAGATAATACCTCCTCTAGCAAGTACACCAGTCCATTCCTGGTTAAATTCCCATCATTACTCCCATAGGACTCTTCCTCCTTTAATTTCCATGAAAGAATTTTCCATCTCTAAATCAAATATTCAGTAATAATCTACAAAAAAGTACCCAACTCTAATCATGAGCACTTTGTTGATTTAGATAAATGTTAATCCTTTCCCAAGCTTGATGACCCATGGGGCTAATGCTCATCAGTTCTTTCTGTGATGCAAAAAGATAAGAGATAATACCTCCTCTGGACAGGACACTAGTCCATTCCCGGTTAACTCCCCAGCATTCAATTCCCCAATTGCCCTAAAAGCATCATAGCATGCTACATCATTTCAAATAAAATATGCACAATTAATTTACAGAAAAAGCATTCACCTCTAATCATAAGCAAATAATGGTGCAGTTTAAATTAATTATCCCAAGCCTTTTATTTTGTGACACTTTCATTTCTTAAAGTGTGGCTGATCAATGTTTACGCATTTTATGATATGCAACATTTCGATGGAAAGAAAAACTGCTCAAATTTTTGAAAAAAAAAGCATGCTACATCATCCCAAATCCAATACGCACTACTAACTTACAAAAAAGTATCCACCTCTAATCATAAGCAGTTAATGGCCTAGTTTAAATCAATTTTCCCAAGCACCTTTTAACCACAAATGTTTCTTTCACTTCACGTTAAAAAAACAATCTTTTAAATTTTGACACATTCACTTTTTAAGTGTGGCTTATCTAAGTTTGTGCAATTTTTGACATGCAAAATTTCAATGGAAAGAAAAATTGCTCAATATTTTATGCAATTCTGTTTTTCCACATAGAGATACCTCCCCTGGACAAAACACCAGTCCATCCCTGGCTAACTCCCCAACAATAAATTCCTCCATGGCCCTAAAAGCATGCTACATCATCCCAAATCCAATATGCACTTTTAACTTATAGAAAAAGCATTCACCTTTAATCATCAGCAAATAATGGCCCAGTTTAAATCAATTTTCCCAAGCACCTTTTAACCACAAATGTTTCTTTCACTTCATATTAAAAAGAAACAATCTTTTTATTTTTTGACACATTTGTTGTTTAAAGTGTGGCTGACCAATGTTTGTGCATTTTTTGACATGCACAATTTCAATGGAAAGAAAAACTGCTCAAAATTTGTTATGCAAATTAACACCTAAATAAAATAACAGCTTAAGAATGACCATTTGTAAATGGATTTTGATGGTAAAATTGTTATTTTAGCACATGTTCATTGTCCTTAAACAACCGTTAAAACTTCAAAGTGCTTTTTGCAAACTGCATAAATGAAATTTATTATCAAGCTCTTTTGAAAATTTTGAAACATTTGAAATGTGCTTGCTTCCTGCCCTTATAATTTTCCACATTCTTTTCCACAACTTGGAGACAATAAAGTTGGAAAAAGTTCAGTTTTTAATCCTCATCATAGAAATCTAAGCCTTCAACCTCCGAGATATTAGAATCCTCATTGTGGCAGTTTTAACAAGCTGAGCACCTGCAAAGTTCCGTGCACTGCATGCCAATTTCACTGCAGCAGGTAACTTCTGCAGGAAATTAGACATCTGAGTTTGGCTTAAGTTTGCAATTGCCTTTCTTGCAGCTACAATTGGTGAGCTCAATGATATCATCTGGAGCTGCTGGAAGACTGCACCAATCAATCTGAATGGTTTTCACACCGTCCATTTCTTCTACCATCCATCCATTTTTAGCTGGAGAACCGAACCTAAACAAAATGATAAATATGAGACTTTGTTTATATTCTAAAGAAAAATAAAAACACGCTGTGGCTATAGTTCTAAGTCGTAAAAATAATTTATAGGTTATATTTAGGCCACTGCCTTATAAACCCTAACCTAACCTAATCTAAACCTATTTCTTCCCGGGAGGTAAGTCTTTAACAGCACAGAGTCATTGGAGTAAACGGCTGTAAATATAGCCACTACGAATTACAAAATAATATGGGGCTTCAACCAACGACCATCGGATATGCCTCAACTGACCTAATGAGCCTCGATTAAAACCACTGGAATTTCGTAAATTATTATACAAACTTTTAAAAGCCTTTAAAATGTCTCAGATTGTTGGTTACCCCCTGGCAAAGCAAATTAAAGGTTTGATAAAACGCTGTGGCTATATTTACACCAGTCGTAAAGATAATTTCTAGGCTTTATTTACACCACAACATTATAAACTCTGAACCTAAGCTATTGAGATAAACGATCCCACTCAGTATGCACTACGCCAAGTCTACTTGCGATACTGAGTGGGACGGCCCACATACACATTTATATGGGGATTTTCAATTAAACACCCGTGTATGATAAGCAACTTGAAAGTACGCACGAACGCTGACTGCGCTAAGCATTATTCAAAGAACTATTCAAACATCGTAGAAAAAAGCGTAGAACGCAGTGTTACAACATTACGGAAGGAATACTTGTCCCGGAATTACTGCTTATTTTAATCATCATCTCATTTCAAACTTTAAGGTCTGAAACGTAAGTAGTAACAAATATTAAGATGTTGTTACAATGGTTTTAGGCATAGTTGTTAGGTTTTATGCATTCATGTTGTTATTACTTAAGAAAAGTGTTAAAATCACGATGTTCTACGTACTGGATGGGCCCGCTGTAATGTGCTTTGTATAAATCATACAACGCAATTATGCTGAATCAATGTACAGTTTTCCCCTCGGTTTTAGATAGTGTTGAAGCCGGACCATGTACAGCCGGTAGGCTATAGTACATGGTCTGGTTATTTATCAGACTAATCCTAACCTGACCTTTCACGGGAGGTAAGTCTTCTACAGCACAGGTTCCATGGAGTTAACTGGTGTAAATATAACCACTAGGGCCTACATTGTTAATCAAACCTCACAAGGTCTCATCATAGTCATACTAGCAAGGCTTTTGATTTAAGGCCTTAACTTTCATTGTAAAAACAGTGGTATTTAAGGGGCTGGTTGGATAAAGTTTTGCATTAATATATAGGTGGTTGAATAACAAACTAAAACATACATGCAGTGCGTTTTTCAGCGAGTTTTTCCTGCCTTTTGACTTTACTAATGTCACAAAACCGTTTGTAACATCCTACATGTATGTTTGGATGCAGTACAAATTCCCCAACAGTCTGAATCCGTAAACGTTCATCGTCATTCGTTAGGCCGATCGAAGTTGAGGAATCTCGGGCTATTTCTGCCTCCTTGCAATCAAACTTCGTCCACTCAAAGGAAAATTTCTGAAATCTTTTTAATGAATTACTTGTCAGTTCAATAAATTTTGGTTTAGAACAATCTTTTACGTGCAATAATACAAGATTTTTGAAGCGACTTTCGACCAACACCTCCACTTGTGGAGGCGGCCATTTTGTTTTACGGAGCAGTTGCCATGTCCATATTTACAAACGCTGTGATTAGTTGATTTGTAGAAATTTCAGGCCTTCCATAAAAATGTCGTTCGTACAATATTTCTGATTGGACAAACCTAGCCTCGTACAATAACGCTAAAAAGTTCCGATTTATGTTAGATAAATACTGAATCTTTAACATATATACCAGCACCGTAAGTGGGGACAACTGAATATCTATTCAGAATGATATTTTCATATTTATCATTCACATAGTATTCCATCCATCTTCCTGTTGTACGGAATTAAACGATATTAAGGGATGTACTACGGCCTACAGGGACATACATTCATTGTTGATATGATGATTTTGTTGTGATTGTAACCAGGGCCAGGTTAAAATGTCAGGGGGCTAAGCCAAACCAAACCTTGGATGACTGGATGATGTAACAACGTATTTCATGAGCAGTTTTGTCTATATTAATGAAACATTTTGGGAAAAGGGTGCAGAGTCTGATAGGAAGCGGGGATCAGTGAAAAGTACTCTTTGAAAGGATTTCACCTTCTTACTGCATGCATGCTCTCTTTCGATTGGGAAATTATACAATTGAAGAAAAAATATCGAAAATCATTGGGGGGTTTGATCAAATTTTGTAGATTTTCTCGATAATGGATGAAAATTTACCGAAAATCCACAAAAAATTGCCCCAAAATGAAGTTAATTTTTCGAAAATTTCACAACAATGAAGGATTTCCCCAAAATTGAAAAAGATTCCCCTAAAATTTAAAGAAATTTCCTAAAAATTGCCCCAAAATGAAGAAAATGTTCAGAATTAAACAAATATTTTCCCGATTTTTTTTTCTTTCTCGAAAATTGAACAAAAAAGTTACCAAAATTTGTATGATGAGAAAGAAAATTTCCCAAAAATTGAAAGAGATATCTCGAAATTTGAAAGAAATTTCGCAATAATTGCCTCAAAATGAAGAAAATGTTCTGAAAATCTAAGAAAAATTGAATTATTATGACTGTCAGTCAATACTTGATCTGTTGATTGAGTAAGCAATTTCTAATTATGTGAGTCTGAATCAATTCGCCGAGATATGAAGAACTTGAATGCTCTGTTAGCTTATCCTGTTGCCACTAATATTTCATAAACCGTAACTAAGAAATGATCTCATGGTAAAAGAAGTATCATCGTAAATATGAGGATGCCATGCCCATCGCCGCCGCCTCTTCTGGGTACGCCAGTGATTGTAGCTATTATGTGTTAAATTATTTATGAGATATAAACAACAAATGTATACTGTAGAAGGTTGGCGCCCTCGGTCTCACATTCTTAACAATTGTTGATGTATTTTAAAGTTAATTTCGTATCTTAGGCCTGTGTGTACAATTTTAAAAGTAATGCACAGTAAAACAAATATGAGTACCGTGGCTCTGAAGGGACATTTCGAGTTTCGAGTTTACCATTTTAAGAGTTTTTCATCACGAGATTTTCGCAACTAATTCACGAGTTCACGACTTTTTCATCAGGAGTTTTTCGTCACGAATTCACGACTTCACAAGTTTTTCATCACGACTTCACGAGTTTTGTCACGAAATCGTCACGAATTCACAAGTTTACCAGTGTTTCATCACAAATTCACGATTTCAGAGTTTTGCATCACGACTTCACGAGTTTTTCGTCACGAATTCACAAGTTTACGAGTTCACAAGTTTTTCGTCACTAATTTACGACTGCACGTGTTTACATGTACCCACTATACTACACCAGCTGTCACTGGTATTTGTCGTGTTTTTATAAATTTAAAATTGGCATTTTATTTCAATAAAATACATAGACATTTTTTAAGGATTTGCCACTGTGATGTAATTAAAAAAAGTTCTCTTGGCCGTCTCGCTGTTGCCAATTTACTTAACTTTTAAAATCTTAATATCTCCTCTTAGAAATAAGATATAGAAATGGTTTTTCACCAATTCGTTTCTAAATTTTTTCTCTTTCATGTGAAATGTATATTACTTCATGGTTTCACATGAATAATCAAGGGTAATCATCTTTACGTCGTCAGGTTTGGCAAAGATTGGTAATTCTGCTATCTCTGTAGTTGCCAACGCATAAACTCTCTGCTGAGACCACCATTATCAATTCCATCTTCATCAACGAAGCGTACATCTATAGTTTCTTCCACATAGCATAGCATAGCGAGGTTTAACGTCCCAAAAGCCCCCAGTACTGGACATTATTTTAAGACGGCCACGGCCTTTGATAACTAGTTGTGAACTCACTGGTTGCAGACCCACCGGGATTCGAACCCGGGACGTGCGGGTGAGAGGACAAAGCACTAACCACTACTCCACGGAGGTCTGTCATGTCAAAGGTTACACGCTTAAAACAACGAAATCCACCAACCATCAAAAACGTCAGCCC
Source organism: Chiridota heheva (assembly GCA_020152595.1). Classification (NCBI taxonomy): domain Eukaryota; kingdom Metazoa; phylum Echinodermata; class Holothuroidea; order Apodida; family Chiridotidae; genus Chiridota; species Chiridota heheva. The sequence continues at coordinate 3,349,688 of JAIGNY010004509.1, forward strand.
TGTCCACGTTGATGGGGTTCCGTCTTTGATCTTGTCTTGTGTCTTCAGTACAATAGGTATTCTTTTACAGATATGCTTTTATGGAAATGGTAAGAACAGAAACTTACAGATTTTGCCAAAAATATCTTTAACGATCTTCAGTCTATATTTACATTAACATTAAATTAGGTTAAAACACACATTCACTAATAAATACACACATAAATTCACGCGTACCCCCTCCTCCCACACACACACACACACGTATATCTCGAAATTACCAAGTCAAGTCAACAGGTTAATCTACTGTCATCTGCACCTCATTTTCCGCAAAACAAAAAGTATGGCAGACTCATCGCTGCATCATCAGATTCTGTGGATTGTGCTGGAATACTACTAGATGTGCTATATTGATCAAAGTTTATTTTTGGCTGAAAAACTGCAGAAATCTCCTCTCTGATCACAGATACGGCAGGCGTTGGCGTTGACATAACTTGAAGAAGGGAAATTGTTTCATCCACTGATATTCTGGAAATGATGTACTCCCATGTGGTGCAAGTAAAACAACTTTAACAGAATACCTATTATTTGGAGCTGTTTTACCTTGGTCTGGACACTATTCCACAGAAGCACCATCAACGAAGGTTCTGGCTGAGTCTTTATTTTGAGGGTCTTCAACATCAGCGAAGTGAGCCTCATTGCTATAGGCAAACAATAACAACAATCATGATAATGATTTAGATAATGATGATCATGATCGACGACGATGATCATACCATACGGTAAGCCAAACATTTCGGGGAGCGATGTAGCTTTACTAGACGGGTAGAGAGTGTCAGACTCGTATTTCAATGGTCTTATGGTAATGCATGTAAATGATCCCCGCTCTGTAGTATTTTTGAGCATAACACTTAGCGAAAATGTCCCTATCAAGTCAATGATAAAAGCTTGTTGGCGCGGGCGGGTGTCCAGTCCAGGAAGAGTCATCGGGCTTTCAACCACTCAACAGTACATAAGCTGGACCTATTTCTAAGAATGCGAGATGAGGTCATCAAATTGGTGATAACTAATTTTTTCATGCACACTATTCAAAAGAAATAAAAATATAAAATCCTAATGATAGTTGTCAATCCTGGGGATGGAGAACATGGCGACAGGTGGAGAACATGGCGACAGGTGGGACATTCCCCACGTTTTTGACACATTCCCTCAGGTTTTTTGCACAATACAATGCCCCAATGTTTTGTATATCTAATATGTAGTGTACATGCTGTGCCCCTCCCCCTTCCTCCCACGAACGAGTTCGGATTTACGCCCTTGCCAAAGAGATTTAATTATCATAGGTCCTATTCTAGAGGAGACACTAATATTAATAATCCAGTGCCAGTGATGGTGATGATGATGATGATGATGATGATGACGACGACGACGACGACGATGATGATAATGATGGTGGTAGTGGTGGTGGTGGTGATGATGATGATGATGATGATGATGATGATGATGATGATGATGATGATGATGATGATGATAATGATGATGATGATGATGATGATGATGATGATGATGACGATGGCGATGACGACGACGATGACGACGACGACGATGATGACGATGACGATGACGCTGATGCTGATGCTGCTGCTGCTGATGATGATGATGATGATGATGATGATGATGATGATGATGATGATGATGATGATGATGATAATGCCGATGATGATGGTAATGATGATGATGATGATGCCGATGATGATGATGATTACAAAATCCTCTTAGTTTGATAAACAAACGTTTGTAATTATTATAAATTTTACAAGTTAGTGTATCAACGATGGCGGATTTTCAGCATGTACTCAGCAATACTAGACCGGTCGTGGCTCTCAAGCTACGACCAAAAAATAATACTCGCTTACAATGACATTGATTCATGGAGTGTTAATACTAAATATATCTTTTTTTGGCTTTGGTTGAAAGGAGTACTAGTCCAAAAAGTGAGGGCTGATTTTTAAGGAGTCGCCCATTAATAATCAAATGTGTATCTAGCACGCAACGGTATAGTAATTTTTTGTTTAATATGATTATTCAAAAGACCTTTGCGTCGTCTGTGGGATATGGAGGCACGAAGTTTACGAATTTGTTGTGGATAATATAATATATATATATATATATATATATATATATATATATATATATATATATATATATATATATATATATATATATATATATATATGTGTGTGTGTGTGTGTGTGTGTGTGTGAAATTCGTAAAAACAATTGGCCTCACTTTTCGATCAAGTGTTCCTTTAACCAGAGAGTCGCATATAAACGAATGCTCTTACAACTTTTAAAAGATCATGTTTATGATATTGACCGTCAAAACTGGTGTGATGACATTATTAGAATGGACAGACTAAGAATTTATAAAATACTTAAAAAGGAAAGCTACTTTAAATCATATACCATTATTGTAACTGAAGCTTAGTAGCTAGATTCCATTGTGGGGCTCTGAAGCCCAAGGTCCACATGGGAAAATAACATTACAGACAATGCTATTAGTTACAGCAAGCGTTTATATGATTTTTCTCATACTAATGATCATACTAATGAGAAAGACGATGAACCCCACTTTGTCCATTTCTTTCAAATGTGAGATTAAATGCAAACTACAAACGAAATTCCTACAGAATGATGCATCCATGAATTTTATAACATGCCCTATTTTGATTTCCATTACAAATTTTATTAAACATGCTTATAGAACTGGTCTGGGATATGATTCTCCATAATGTTTAATTAAGTCAGGCATGCATGCGGCGATCCAGGGGACGAGGAAAAACGTACCCTCCAATAATTTTGCTGGGGGACAAATATGCTCATGTCCCCCCTAAAATGTAATTATAAAAAGCCTGGCCAATGTTGAAATGAAATCACCGCCATTGAAGTCAGGTGAGTATATTATTGTATGACATTATTCATTATTATTAAATTGTTATATCTTTCATCTCTCTCTCTAATTACTGTGCATTAATTTTAAAATGGTAAAGTATTTGCTATACGTTTTACATGGGCCTAAGTTACGAAATAAACTTTAAAATACATCAACAATGGTTAAGAATGTGAGAACAAGGGCGCCAACCTTCCATAGTAGACTTTTTTATATATTTCTCATGAATAATTCAATACATTAGTTACAGTACAATCAATGGCGGATTCAGAGGGGGCGTGGTCTCGGGGCATGGCACCGGTTTTTTTTCGATGGTTTTTTCTTACCATGAGATAATTTCTTAGTTACTGTCTATGATATATATGGCAGCGGGATAAGCTAGTAAAGCATTCAAGTTCATCATATCTTGACAAATTGCTTCAGGCTCAGTCAGTTGAAAATTGCTTACTCAATCAACAAATCAATTATTGAGTGACGGTCATAATAATCAAACTTTTCCTTCATTTTAAATAAATTATCGGAATTTTTTTTTCACTTGTTGGAAATGTTTTTCACTTTTTGGGAAATTTTGTTCCTTCTCATGTTATTTTTGGTAACTTTTTTTCAATTGGCGAAAAAATTTTCCTTTTTTTTTTCGGGAAATATTTCTTTAATTTCTCTTCGATTTTGAAAAATTATTTTTGTACAATTTCTCGATTTTTTTTTTACATTTTCAGTAAATTTTTCTCAATTATCGGTTGTTTTATTTTAATTATCGGTTATCAATTTATAACAATAATATAATAACTTATAAAACAAAATATAGTATGGTCAAGCTGTCATTTTTGGTTCCAAAACTATCAGTATCAGGAACCCATGCAGTCGTCTGCACAGTGTATGTATGTATTTATGTGTGTGTCTGTGTGAGCACGCAAGAGGTGGCTTATGGGGTATTTTGTGCACCCATGATTCCCTTATGGGGAACCAATTGCCTATGGGTGTTTTTTAGTTCCCCATAAGCAATTCATGGTAAATGTATTTGGAATCATGAAAAAAAGTTTATTTCACCTTCAAGAAATGAGCTCCAATTTAACACAAGTTTCACACAAGCGGTCAAGGTCATCTCAAGTGATTGGAATAAAATTAAATACTGCCACCTTTCTTACATGTCATGTACACTTATAACTTGTTTGAGAGGAACTTTAAGCATGATCACTGGCTTCACTAGATTATATCAATGTCATTTTTTTTATTGGAATCTCCAAAGCTTAATGTTGATTGAAAATCATTAAATTTATGTATTGAATGTTAAGGAGATCAATTGTTCTGATAAGACGACATGCAGTCATGAATGACTAAGTATCTTGGCATAGGACTCATGGTCTGATATTGTTCACCATCTTCTTGAGCGAAATACCAGGTATGTCTGTATCTGTATCCTAAATCATTGGACATGTTTAGATACCAGTGATAGATTTAGGTCATGGCCCAAGTCCCTAACCCCCGCCGAGACCTGCCCCTCCTTTCAGCCACGAAAGGGTATTGAAATTGGCAATATCTAAAATCCAGGCCCCCATATCGGAAAATTTATAAGAGCAAAAACAAAAAGGTCACCTATTATTGTTATAATTTTTGGGGGCCTATGATACCTGGACCTGGGAGCAATGCCCTTCTTTCTCAGTGAAAATGCCTGGTATTGACCCATGAGAAACGCATCGCAATGCAAATGATTGCTGTGCTAATGTTAATGCCTCTTTTCAAAAATTATGTGTCTGCCACAGGAGAAGTAAAATTAATACTTTTAACGCATATCAAGAATACCCTACCCCCTCCCGAAAGGTAATTATTGCTATTTGATCAAAGATGTGACTGACTTATTTTCGGTTAAAATTGGTATGAGTCAGTTTTTTTGTTAAGTATGGACTCCAGCTGATATATGCCCCCACCCCACCAGCCTCTATCACCTCCCCTCCCTTCCCCACCCCCATATTGCCTATGTGATGAAGATGTAACTAACTTATTTCTGCTCAAATGGGTATGATGAGTCAGTATTTGGTTATGTATGAACTCAAGGCAGTATGTGTCCCCACCCCACCACCCTCCTCACCACCCTCCCCATATTGTTATGTGACCTACCTATTTTCATTCAAATGATATGAGTCAGATATTCACTTAAACATGGACTCATGACAGCATTTTCTCCTAGTCCCCCACCCCCAACCACCACCCCGGCATCTCCTTAATATTGTCATGTAGTCAAAGATGTGACTGACTCATTTTTGGTTCAAATTGGTATAAGTTTGGGGTTCGGTTAGGCATGTGCTCAAGATATCATGTTCCCCCAGCCCCCATCCCTTCCCCCATGCTGCTATGTGAATGATTAATTTCAGTTCAAATTGATATTAGTAGGGTTTAATTAAGCATGGACTCCAGAATCCAGATGGCATGTTCCTCAGCCCTACCCTCACCATCCTCCCCCTCCCCCGTATTGCTATGTGATCAAAAAAGTGACTGATTTATTTTCAGTTTAAATGGGTATGAGTCTGGTGTTTGGTTATCATGGACTTCAGATAGCATGTGTCAATCACCCCACCCATACCCCCACATCCCACTCCCTGCTATGTGATCAAAGATGTGACTGACTCATATTTGATTCAAAATTACATAAGTCAGGTGTTTGGTTAAACATGGACTCGAGACAGTACGTGTTTATAGGGGAAGGGGGATGGGATCCCCTAATTTGGGGGAAATGTTAACAAAAATGGGATAAGAAAAGATTATAGCTAACACTTCTCAATTAAGATTTTAAAATAAAGCATTGAGTGTCCCTCAACACACTCCTCAATGGAAACAAACATCCACCTTTTTCATTGAGTCCACAATCACATCAGCATTTTCATTGATAACAGTCTTTTATGTCTTTCCTTGTTCCGTTCAGCCTTCACTTCATAAATTACCTATTTTGAGACATGTTTGTTGTTTTTAAGGGCAATCACTAGACCACAAAAAGTTTTGTGCCAAGTCCTAAACATTTGGTGATTCTTGTGTGTGGAAGCTCTTTGGTACATGTCAATTTGGGAGAAATTATATGGACAGGTACATAACTTTCTGTTCGATCATGTACTGAAAAGAGCATCAATTTTGAAAATAGTATGTGAAGTTTTCAAATTATGTAAAGTTTTCAAAGTTTGAAAATTTGTAGTGTATTAAAGAGATGTGATGTGTGAACAGGAAAACACCTCAAAATGATAATGCCTGATGTTTCTTTCTAAAATTTCTCCAGTTTGAGGTTGGTTGGGGATTTATTAAAGATCAAATCAACTTCATTAGAATTACTTTCCTTTCTTTCAAATAGAAATAGCAAAGAGTTTAAAAACAAGGGATTTACATAACAAAATCTGGACCCGCTTATACTTCACAAGAGTAGCTCAAAAAATTGCATATTTGCACAGCTTCAAAAAGCTTTTAAATGGCAAATTTTGAACTTCACATTCCATCTCACATCACCCCAAAAGATTAAAATTAACACCCCAATGTCTCAGATTTTAAAGAAATTTGGTATGCAGGTTTGGTGCATGCAAAGAACTTCCACACATGGAGATCTGACGGTCGTAAAGCGTAGCCTCCGGCAAAGAAACGCCGGGAAAAGAAAAAACAAACCCTACACGGCTCTAACTTAATCCTCTGCAGATTCACTCACACCCACATCCCATGGACCCCGTAAAAGATTATGGTGATCGAATGCAAGATTCTTTTAAAAATTACTACAGTTGTGATGCACTGTAGTAATGTGGCTCAGAAGTTTGTGCAGGCTAAGGCAAAAGAAATTTCCCTTAATCTATTTCCATTTTAGCCTACAAAACAATGATTCAATACACAATGAAAAAAAGGCGTAGGATTAGGCCTACCCTTTTTTTCCCCTTTCTTTTTGCGTGCAATATTTTGGCTCTCATTTTAAAATTGTTGAAAGGATTTCCATATCATCTTTCTATGATGTGTGTTACTGCACTTCGTGGCATAAAATTGATAACTGTAGGTTTAAAATGATTGAAAGGCATAGTTAGATACTTTTAGGCTGTAATTTTTGTGCCATGCTCAATTTACTCTATTATGATTGATACATAAAAAAAAAAAAATATACATCATTTTATATTTAGGCTAGCTTAGTACAGCTGACGGCCTTGCAACTTTGCTGCCCTGCCGGCAGGGATATGCCATAGTTTGCACATATATGATAAGTTCTTCCAACATGAATATGCATCGTTCTTTTATTAAAATTAGTACAATGCTGGACTATGCGACTTTAATGCTACTGTAGCCGAGGATACTGCATGGGAGCCATAAGATTACACAAACGACTCTTTAATAATTGATAAGATTACATCATTCACCTTTGAAGTTCATGAGTCTGATTATTTTTCGAGAGAACTTGCTTCCAAAGTTCCTCCCAAATTTTCCCACCAGGATGATTTGTTACAATTTGTTCAAGTGGGTCTTAATCATTTTTACAAAAAGGGGAAAAATAGCGGTGAATTGGAAAAAAAGTTGTATGAACAAAAAGCACCTTATGAAAATGCTGTCGCATTTCAGATTCATCATTCAAAGGAAGGCTCTTTTGTGTGAGCTTGTGCATTTGATTCCCTGGCCATCTTGTTGTGTTCAAATTGTCAATATCAACTATTATTACTGTGAGTTAGCAATGCATTTTAACTGCAGAAGCCATTTACAAGTTATCAATTTCCATGTACATGTATGTACAGCATTTGCTTAGAGATACTCTATAATCGTTTGTGATCATTAGATCTGTGTAATCATTCGTACAAAAGATATTGCAGTAATTATCATTTTAGTAAATCATGTGATAAAAAGGCTCAGTTTCTGGCCATTAGTAATCTCTTGCCACTCTGTAAGCACAGAATTTGTACATACTGTAAAGATGATAAATCATTAAGTATTTTGCCTCATTATTTTCTTTATTTCAGATAGAAATGTATCATCTCATTTTGAGGTCTCTTCGTCATCTCTGCGCTACGAAATTTAAAGAGCATAACCTGAAAGGCTTGAGGTAAGCTTTTTTTGTTTTAGTTTTATATTCACTTTCATGTGTATGTTTACTAAAATAATATCCAATCATCAGCTTTCAGGACATTTGTTGGTTACAGCATACGCAGGGGGATTTAAAGATCACCCCTTGAGTGTATTACTAACACTTTTTTGTAGGATTGGTAGCATATCATTATTTGGACAATTGATATTTTCCTTAAAAAGGGATTTTCAATTCCTGGAAGTTTTTAATTTAAATACATTTTCTTGAAACTAACAAGGTGCTGTGTCTCAGAAGGAACCCAGGTGAAAAATTCAGTGCTAGAAAGCATTTTCTGATGATGCTTACAGAGTTTGCTTCAGACTGATGATGGATTTGAATATGTGTAGCCAATACTTACTTCTACTGGTGCTTGTTATAAACACTTTCTGTAGCATTTAGAATGACATGATTTGATATATGACTCCCTTTTTATTTTTATTTTAGTGGTTGGTGAAGGACTTCCTCAGCTTTTTGTCAGAATGTCAAGCAGAGATCAGGAGCTGTTGGTATCAGTAAGAAGGAGAATCAGAGGTACATAAGCCGTGTCACCTCAGAAGAATTTCACGTAACAGGTGTGTTAAATATTATTTTGTTTAAAAAAATGAATGCCTATGGATGCCCTCTGCTGTTTGGATGCCTTATGCTGTTTGGATTCCTTCTGCTATTTAGATGCCTTCAGCTGTTTGGATACCTTCTGCCGTTTGGATACCTTCTGCTGTTTGGATGCCTTCTGCTGTTTGGATGCCTTCTGCTGTTTGGATGCCTTCTGCTGTTTGGATGCCTTCTGCTGTTTGGATGCCTTCTGCTGTTTGGATGCCTTCTGCTGTGTGGATGCCTTCTGCTGTTTGGACACTTCTGCTGTTTGAACACCTTTGATAAGCATAATACCTCAGTTTTAGAGTGTGCCATAGAAAAGGCTCTGTGTGTGATATAGATTGAACTACACACTCTACCATGTATTCAACATCTGATTGCTCCTTCGACCTTCTTTGGATCACTAGTAATTTACTAACTTGGACCTTTTCCATCATTACCAATGTTGAGTATTCTTACTTCCTCCTCCCCTTCCCCCTCCCCTCCCCAATAAATAATGAATACTAATAATGATAATAATAATAATAATAATAATAATAATAATAATAATAATAATAATAATAATAATAATAATAATAATAATAATAATAATGATAATAATAATAATGATAATAATAATAATAATAATAATAATAATAATAATAATAATAATAATAATAATAATATTAATAATAATAATAATAATGATAATAATTATAATTATAATTATAATCATATTCATAATCACAATTATAATTATAATAATAATAATGATAATAATTAGATTAAGATACAAAATGTAAAATATGAAATATAGAATATAAAATAAGTAAATAAAAGAAAAAACTCATTGTTTTTTCACATTAATGTCACAGGTTTCATATAATGAGGTTTATTGAAGAAATCAGCATTAGAAATTCAAGTTACAACAATTGTTGTTCTCTTTTTCTTTCACAGTGAACTCATTTTTTGAAATTACAAAGGAATTGCTGCAAGTTAAAGGTAAGACATTTGTACTAAGCGACAAGTTCAACCAGGAACCCATTGAAGAGTTCTTTGTTAAACAGCTTGGAGCTAGAGGTTCCCATGACAACCCAACAATGGAGCAGTTTGAAAATCACATGCTAAACCAATGTTGTTGTAGGTAGAAATTGGGGCATTAAAAGGCAATGTAACTGCCAGTCAACCAAGTGAGGCAGAAATAAGTGACGAGCCTCTGCTAAACAGGAAAAGGTGGTCAGATAAGCCTAATATCCAGATGAACTGCATTAGCCCTTCTGTAAATTATTTTCCAAATATCATTAGAGATCTGATGTTTACACAAATTTGACTGATTTTGTTATCATACTAGTAGGCTATCAACAATTACAAAGGGAATCTGGTTTTGAGAAAGTTGCTTGACATCCAGATACTTATTGTGCTTCATACTTATAACACCACTTCCTCAGCAATTATTGATTGGATTAGTAGTTTATGTGCAAATATCTTGGGGTTCGCAAAATGAGACAACATCAACCCCTTTATGTATGTAAATCCTTACTGAAAGTGTTGAATTATTGCATTCACAAAAACTTGAATATGGGCGAGCAAAAAAAAAAAAAAAAACTACATATTGATGGTATGGCTTTTGCTTATGCTTTTCTTGCTTTTTGCTATGTAATTTTTTCAGTTGTAAGGCAGTTTTATTAAGTATTATGCAGTGTCTTGTGCTAAATATTTACTGCACATAAATACTTAACTTATGTGTATCTTGTTGAATCTTATAGAAAAAAGAAAGTTAAATAATAAATGCAAGAGTGTAATATAAGGTTTATTTATAAGTTTATTGGCTTTCACCATTTTAGAAAAGTAAATTGTGCCTCGAATCTTTATACTTGTTCGTTCTTAATTTGATAGGGAAGTTTTATGGAAATTTACTTCAACCGATTTCACATAAAATATTTAATTTGGCTATTAGTATTAAGCTGTTCAGACAAATTTATTCTTATTATACCATAGTACTAAACACAACACAACAAATCGTTCACCTGCTGAACTCTTTCTACAAGTCAAATCAAACTAAAACCAAGCGTGATGTCACAAATTAAAGCAAAACAAGACAACATGAAAAGTTTCATAATAAATGACATCAAAAGGTTCCTTTAAACCAGCACAAAAGATCATGGTAAGAAATTGTTGAGGAACTGACAAATGGCTTCCATTAGTTATTACATTGTTCTTGTTAATGGATGAGTCTAGAACAACATATTCATATAATTCATCTGATTGTAGGCATATCTCAGAGTATATCAGAATCCTTTTTGGAACTTCCCTACTTTTGACAATCTGACAGCTATTAGTGAGAGATCCATCCACTTTGTTGTCCCAAGAGAACCATGCTTCATTACCTCTCATATCCAGATCACCTTATCCTCAAAGGGATTGTAAAACCCAAAATTCTTCAATGATTATGTTTGTAAGTAATACCAGAAATATTTTAAAGGTGTATGAAGAAGTCCACTAAATTTATGAAGAAAACAAATTCTATCAAGATCCTGGGTGTCAATCAATGTCAGATCACACAATGTCTCCGAAATTTGGTATGCATGTTTGGTACATGAAGAAATGGACAAATCCAGAAGTTAAGGGAATAGGACCGACGGTTCAACAGTTATGGCACATTAAAAATGGGACAGAAATCGTACAAAATAAGTGTGGTCAACGATTTATCAAATGCCGTAAGTTTTGGATTTTGCCATTTCTTCATGCACCACAAATATGAAGTTCTAACGGTCCTAAAACGTTTGTATCAATGTGTGTAGCCGCCGTCGTAAAACTCCCTAAATCAAAAGATCAAAGAAGGAAGAGGAGGAGGAGAGGTAATTATCGACGACGAAGAAGCTCGTGATATTCTCGGCCTGGAAGACGAGCCGATGAAAGAAAAGAGCCTTCATCTGAAATACATCTTTTTCGATTTCAAATGCATGCAGGAAGATAAACTCGACAACAGAGGATATTTACACGTGCCAAACTATTGTGTAGCACATCGTGTTTGTTTGAAGTGTATTTAAAACGAAGATATTCATCAAGAATGTGTATCGTGTGGCAAACGAGAACATGCACTGTGTACTCTGGAAGAAACACTCAAACAGACTTTTGCAGTTGGTTGCTTTCACCAGAAAACAAAGGGAGCACGGCTATTGCGCACAACATGAAAGGATACGACGGTCATTTTATTCTCGATCATATGAATAACATTGGAATGTGCCCCAACGTTGTGATGAACGGAGCCAAGCTGATGAGCATCGACTGGAAAAAAAAAGCCAGGAACAAGAAAAAGAAAGATGTCACGACCCTGAGGATCATCTACTCCTGTAACTTCATTCCGGATCTCTCTCTTCTTTTCCCAAGACGTTCGGGTTGACGGAAAAGAAGAAGGGTTATTTCTCGTACCATTTCAACACTCAGCTCTATGAAAATTACGTCGGTCCTTGGCCTGCAGTCAAAAACTACGTTCCCAATCACATAACACCTGCTCAACGATAAGCTTTTCTTGCATGGTACGAAGAACAGAAGAACAAGACTTTTGACATGGCTCGTGAAATGTACCAGTACTGTTGTAGCGATGTAGAACTACTCCGGCTTGGATGTTTACGTTTCCGGAAAGAGTTTGTTGAAACTACGGGTGACGATTCCTTCGAAACATTCATCACTATTTCCATGGCCTGCATGCGCTTGTTTCGACGAAAGTTCCTTCGTACCGATACGATCGCCCTGGTTCCCCATTTAGGGTACAAAAACGATATACAATCGGTGAATGGATCGAGCAACGAGAGGGCCAACAACTGCAATACGCTTGATCTCCCAAAGGAGAAAACCACATCGGTCCTTACAAAGTAGACGGGTGGGATGAGACGTCCAAGACAGCCTACGAGTTCTACGGTTGTTTGTGGCACGGTTGTCCTACCTGCTACCCAAACAGAGAACACAAGCTGCCGAGGGTCGAAACAACCGTCGAAGATGTTCACGAGAAGCTTACCTGTAGACGAGACTGGCTGAACAATGAAGGGCTTCAAAAAGGCTGGAAACTGGTCGAAATCTGGGAATGCAAGTTCCGACACGAACCGGAGAGAAACCCGCAGATGAAAGTCTCGTCGATAACCTAAAACTGAGCGAACCTCTCCGACCCCGAGATGCGTTCTCCGTGGACGGACCAATGCCATCAAGCTTCATGAAGTCGTCAAAGAAGACGAACAGATCAAGTACGTCGATGTTTGTTCGCTCTACCCTTACGTCAACAAGTATTGTAAATACCCTATCGGGCATCCGGATATCATCAAAACCCCCGGCACCACCGACGTACGTGCCAACGAAAGGACTGATCAAATGCACCGTCTTGCCTCTTCGTGGTCTGTACCATCCCGTGCTCCCAGTCTGATGTCGAGGAAAACTCATGTTTCCGTTGTGTATCGCCTGCGCAGAGACTCCGGCCAAAGGACGATGTAAACACTCCGAAGAGCAACGAGCGCTTCACGGGACGTGGGTGAGCTGCAAGTTACATAAAGCCGTAGCGATGGGCTACGAGGTGTTACATATCGACGAGGTGTGGCATTTCAAGGAGACGATGCAGTACGATTCCAAAACGGGAGAGGCCGGTTTGTTGACGGCTTACATCAATACGTTTCTGAAAATGAAACAGGAAGCCAGTGGGTGGCCAGAAGGCTGCGAAACCGAAGAAGAGCGTCGTCGGTACATCGACGAGTACGAGCTCCGAGAAAAGATCAGGCTGGACTACGCAAACATCGCCAAGAACGAGGGAAAGCGATCGTTGGCTAAATTGACGCTCAACTGCTTTTGAGGAAAGTTTTTTACAGCGAAGTGCACTTACCATGACGGAATTTATCAATACTCTTGAAAAATTCTACGAGCTGTTGACGGACAAATCGAAACAAGTGAAATACGTGCAGCTTCACGACGAGTTCACCGCCCGCACCCAATGGGTCGACACGAACGAATACGTCGAAGTATCGCCTAACACGATTATTTTCAACGCGGCTTACACCACGGCTCACGCTTGTCTCAAACTCTACAGGTACATCGAGCGACTGAGGAGCGCGTGCTCTACTTCGACACGGATTCCGTGATTTACGTCAGCCGACCGCGAACCTACGATCCACCCCTCGGCAACTGTCTCGGCGACATGACAGACGAACTGGAGAAGCCTTACAGTGCCGGGAGCTACATCACCGAGTTTGTTTCTGGAGGCCCAAAGAACTACGCTTACAAAGTACGTTCGACCAAGAGCGACTCAACTATGAATACCCTCCTCCAGTATTACTCGTTACCAAAGACAGAAGGGTGACTATCCAGTGAATATCTTGCTCTATTATAACGCGTTACCAAAGACAGAAGGGTGACTCCCCAGTGAATACTATCCTCTAGTATTACTCGTTACCAAAGACAGAAGGGTGACTCCCCAATGAATACCATCCTCTAGCACCACTCGTTGCAAAATACAGTAGGGACTCCCCAATAAATACCTTCCTCTAATATCACTCGTTACCAAAGACAGGAGGGCGACTTTCCGATGAATACCCTATTCTAGTATCACTCGTTACTAAAGATAGAAGGGTGACCCCCAAATGAATACACTCCTCTAGCATCACTCGTTGCCAAAAACTGTGGGGGCGACCCCCCAATTAAAACTCTGCTCTAGTATCACTCGTTACCATAGACGGCAGGGCGACACCCCGATGATTACCCCACTCTAGTATTATTCGCTACCAAAGGCAGCAGTTTCGACTACCCAATAAATACCTTCCTCTAGTTACAATGGTTACCGAAGTTAGAAGGGCGACCGCCCGATGATTACCTTCCTCTAATATCACTCGTTACCAGTTACCAAAGACAGATGGGCGACTTCCTGATGAATACCCTATTCTAGTATCACTCGTTACTAAAGATAGAAGGGTGACTGTCCAATGAATACCCTTCTCTAACATCATTCGTTACCAAAGACAGAAGGGCGACTTCCCAATAAATACCCTACTCTAGCATCACTCATTGTCAAAAACAGTAAAGGCGACTTTCCAATGAATACCTTGCTGTAATATCACTTGTTTTCAAAGACTCCGTAATGATTAACCTGCTCTAGAATCACTCGTTTCCAAAGAGAGAAGGAGCGACTCCCCAATAAATACTCCGCTCTATCATCACTCGTTACAAAAGACAGCAGGGGTAACTTCCCAGTGAATATCCTGATCTAGTATCACTCGTTACCAAAGACAGAAGGGTGATTCCCGAATGAATTCCCTGCTCTCGGCACTCGTTACTAAATTCATAATTTGGTTGCCCCCCCCACCCCAATAATGAAGGTCTAAAAAATTAATATTTAAAAATCAGATGACATGGCATCAATCGGAAAATCTACAATTTTAGAGGAATCACTTTTAATTTTCTAGAAGTCTAAAAGGAAATTTTCTTCATTTTCGGGATATCTTGTTGATTTTAGGGAAATTTGCATCAATTCTCGTTAAATTTCCTTCAGTTTTCGTAAAAACTTCATTTTGGAAATTGTCTTCATTTTCGGGAAAACTAGTTTATTTTCTTCATTATTTTCCTCATAAAATTTGCTTCAATTTTCGGGAAAATTGCTTGAAAATTTGCTTCAATTTTGATGAAAATTGTCTCAATTTTCATGAAATATCTTTCATTTTCGGGAGCTTTTCTTTATTTTGGAAAATTTGCATCAATTCTTGTAAGTTTGCTTCAATTTTTGTGAAATTTCCTTCATTTTCATCAATTTCCGGGAAAATTCCTTCATTTTTGGAAAATGTTTTCGTCATTTTCGTTAAATTTGCTTTAATTTTCGTTAAATTTGCTTTAATTTTCGTGAAATTTCCTCTATTTTCCCAAAGTTTCCAATAATGCTACGATCTCCCACTTACAAATAATTTTTACAGAGATAAGAAACTCTCACATTTTTTAAAGGTTTTTTGGGACAAAATCAAATCTGGACCAATATGTCAAATAACTTACTACGCCACTGATAAGTGTTTGGAATTGTAATTCAAACATAAAAACAGCACATGAAACTTGATGCCACTTGCCTCTTGAAGCCTTCTCTGTTCTAATTTTAGATGATGCATTAAAACGGACTTCTATTCTAACTTACTTGAAAACTGACCATAATCGAACGGAAAGAACACAAGTTAGCAGTCATACAATAAGTACAAACTATAAGGTGTTTAGTGGTGACCACCGGAGGCGTATCGTCATCTAAAACGTGTGTGTATATGGTCCAACTTGGCATGGCGGTCTAACTATGCATTGAGGTCCAACTGTGCATGGGGTGAGGGGTTCCAACTGTGCATGGGGAGGGGTCCAACTGTGCATGGGGGGTCCAACTGTGCTGGGGGGGGTCCAACTGCATGGAGGGTCCAACTGTATATGGAGGTCCAGCTGGAGTGTGGCTCCATATGTGCATGGAGGTCCAACTGCGCATAGAGTCCAACTGTGCCCAGGAGAAAATTCCAGCTGGGAATTATCCAGCTATAAATTTTTACTCTGGAATTTGGCACAATTCCTACCTGGAGACAGATGGTTCCAGCTGGAAACATAAGTTCCCAATTATACTATGCTCTTACCATACCGTGCAATTACAAACTTGCAAAGAGACTGAAAATAATGTTCGCATAAAAAACCAACGTTCTTTAATATGTGGCATTGGTGAACCAGCTTTATAAAGGACTTTCATTTGTCCAAACTGCTCCTGGCCAACCACTCACAACTAATGATACAAATTGTAAATGCTTAGTAAGAGTATGATCGATCTTTATCATTTCCTTAGTTTCATAATGAAAAACAAAACAAAATAGCATGATTAAATCAAAATATTAAAGGAATGAAACCACACAGCTTAAGTAAATAGACACTAATCATGGAAATTTTCAAAATATTTTTTTAATGTATTTATTAATCTCTATTTCTGCATGAACATTCTTGGTGTCAATAAATGTGATTCCGCCATCGAGATATTAATATTGCTGGAAAATGCACTTCCCACTTTAAACCATTTTCATTTCAAATACTTCATTCCAGTCAAACAATTACAAATTCAATATATACATACACATCGAGTGAAATTAGATACATGTTGTGAATTATATACTGATTGATTAAACTTAGATGCGAGTAACATGACTTAACAAATATAAACACAGTGGCTGAGGAAAGTTTGCAAAGAACTACCTAAAGCTTATGGGTGCAAAACCCCCTTATGCTACAATAACATAAAACAAGAAAATAGATAAAAAATTCAGTATGTATATACACCCACCCTCCCCTCGTCCCACCCTATATAAACCACACCCTCCCTCTTCTTCAGTACTGCCTAACTTAAATCTACCCTCATCACCTCCCCAAAACAACTTTCTCTACTTCGGTCAGAGAATAGGAATTTTACCGGGAGACAACAATGATTACTACTGGTTGTTATAAGCAGATAAGAGATAGTTCTTTATATTAAATGGGACTTAGTTTTGAGTTCAAGGAAGCAGATTTTGTTTATATCTGTGGGAAGCGAGTTCCAAATCTTAGCACCAACATGCCAAAGATATATCTTGGAGGAAGTTCGCTTTAGATAAGGTAAACAAAGATTTAAGTTATGTCTAGTGGAGTACCTATGTAAAGATTTAGAGAGCGTGAAGAAATCTGAAAATGTGTTAGGTAGTATGCTATTGAGTTGTTTGTTTGTTTGATGAGGTCTTAACGGCACCACGACAACGAAGGTCAAATTGTGCCTGAGAGGTCAGATCATTTTAGAGGTAGTAAGGAAAGAGACCAGGGGGAGAATGAGAGAAATTCAAGAACAAAAGCCAGAAATCTGTGATCGAGAGAGGAGGTGCATGGGTAAAACAAAAAACAAAGTAGAGAGGGGGTGGAAGAGGAGAATTAAATATGGTTGTAGAGGGATGCATGCTGAAGGAAGGAGATTATTTTATCTGGAGGATTTTTCTGGAAGAACTCAGCAATTGAGTTGTGGGGAGCGAGGGAAGCTCTGGGAAGGTTGTACAGGGGCAAGCAAGGAGAACGTGTTGGATTGTGAGGATGCAGTGGCAATTGTTACAGAGGGGTTGGGGGAACCAATAAGGAGGTGGGAGTGAGTGAGGTGGGTGTGACCAATTCTAAGACGGGTAATATGAACGTTGTCGATACGAGAAAGGTTGTTGATGGTGGATTTGATCGGGATTGTGGGCTGGATGACATGGAGTTTGTTATCAATTTGGAAGTTCCATAAGGTTTGCCAGCGGTCACGAACAAGAGAAGCGATAAGCGGTTTGATGTCAGAGAGGGTTTTGGGAAAAGGGGAAGGGAGGAGGTTAAGGGCAAGCTTAGCGGCTGTATCAGCCCTGTCATTGCCAGGGATGCCAACATGGCTGGGTATCCAGAAAAAAAGAACACTTTTCCTGCAGAGGGTGGGAGAAAAGAGTTTCCGGAGGAGGAGGTGGCAGGTGAGGTTATCCCATTTAAGATTGAGTAATGAAGTAAGAACAGCCTTTGAGTCAGAGAAAATGGCAAAGTGACTAAGAGGAGAGTACTCAATAAAGTTGAGGGCGAGGAGAATGGCCTTAGCTTCGGCTGAAAAGATGGATGAGTAGTCAGGAAGTCTGCTACTGAGGGTGATGTCTTGGATGATGGCAGCAGCAGCTGTCTTGTTTCCTTCCTTGGAACCATCAGTATAGATGAAGGTGTAATTTGAGAGTTGGTCTTTGATTTGGTTGTGGAGATTGATGAAGAGGTTACGGTGAGTTTGAGTTTTGTTATAAGTGGAGAGGTCTAGGTGGACAGAAGGGAGGGGGGTGGCCCAAGGAGGAAAAGTGGGCGAGGAGTAGGTGCCGAGAGTGGCGGGGTTGATGCCAAGTTGAAAGAGGTCTGATTTAATGCGTAAGCTGAATGGAGGCGATAGGGTTTTAGTCCTATCAAAGAGGGAGGAGAAATTGGGGTACCTAATGAGGTTGTAAACAGGGTTCTGGGTGTTGGTGAGGACTCTAAAAGCATAGGAGAGGCTAAGCTTTTTACATCTAAGTAGAAAGGTGGGGTTCGTTGGCTTCAACATAAAGGCTAGTGATTGGGGAGGTCATGTAGGCTCCTAGACAAAGCCTGAGGGCTTCATTTTGGATGGTGTTAATGTGGTTGAGGTATGAGTTGTGAGCGACACAGTAGACAATATTGCCATAGTCAAGCTTGGCACGAATGGTGAGCCTGACAATTTTGAGGAGAGCATAGCGGTTCGCTCCCCAAGTGGTGTTGGAGAGCAGTCGGAGGAGGTTGAGGGAGCTATTGCATTTTAGTTTCAGGTTGGTGATGTGTGGCTTGTAGGTGAGCTTGGGGTCTAGAGTTAGACCAAGGAACTTTGTGTTTTCAACTTTAGGGATGCGATTCCCATTGAGCACAAAGTTCGGGTTGGGGTGGAGGTTGTTGAAATGACAAACGTGCATGCAGACTGTCTTGTCTTTGGAGAATTTAAAACCGTTATTGTTGCTCCAGACTTGCAGCTGGTTGAGGCTGGTTTGGAGCCTATTTTCAACAATAGGAAAGCTAAGGGAGGAGTAGAAGATAGTGAAGTCATCCACGTAGAGGGTACGGTTGATGCTGGGGCCAAGGTTATTCGCGATGTCATTAATGCTCAGGTTGAAGAGAGTGGGGGAGAGGATGCTGCCTTGGGGGACGCCCTCTTCTTGGGGGTACGGGTTGGAGAGGGTGTGGCCAATACGAACTTGGAACTGCCTGGGTGAGAAAAACTTTTGAATAAAGATGGGGAGGTGGCCTCTGAGGCCGATGGTGTGAAGTTTTCGGGTAATGCCGTATTTCCAAGTAGTGTCGAAAGCTTTCTCGAGGTCAAAAAATATGGCAATGAGGTGTTCCTTTTTTGCAAAGGATTCTCAGATAGCGGTGTCGAGCGTAATTAACTGGTCTAGGGTATTGCGACGTTTTCGGAAGCCGCTTTGGTGAGGAGAGAGGATTCTGTTGGTCTCGAGGAACCAGTTTAGTCTCTGATTAATGATCTTTTCCATAATCTTACAGAGACAGCAAGTAAGGGCGATGGGTCGGTAGCTGGTGGGGTCGGTACCATCCTTCCCCGGTTTAAGGACGGGGATGACAATAGCTGTCCTCCAGATAGGGGGAAAGGAGTGTGAGGACCAAATGTGGTTGAAGATGGTGAGTAGGGTGGTGGTGGCCTTGATGGGGAGGTGTTTCAGAAACTGATAGGGGATGTTATCTGGGCCCTTGGAGGTGCAGCCAGCGTCGTTGATGGCTTGGTTTAATTCAGAAAGGGTGAGAGGGGTGTTGTAGCTTTCGGAGTTGTCGGAGGGAAAAATGATTCTCCGGGCTTCATCGCAAGCTTTTTTGATTTTGAAAACATTAGAGTACTTGGTCGAGGACGAGATGTTGCTGAAAGAGGCGGCGAGGTGGTCAACGATGTCCTTTTTTGCGGTGAGAAGGTCTCCATTCCAAGAGAGATGGGAGATGGAAGATTTGCCTACTCTGCCGTGGAAGCTGTTAACCATTCTCCAAATCTTCTTAGTGGGGGTGTTGGTGGTGAGAGAAGAGATAAAGTTGTTCCAAGTGTTGGTTTTACTGTCCTTGATAGTGCGTCTGGCCTTGGCACGGATGATGCGAAAGAGGTTGAGGTTATGGGTGGTCGGGTTAGTTTTAAAGTTCCTGAGGGCTCTTTTCCTGTTCTTGATGGCGGTTTTGCAGTCATCCGAGAACCAGGGGTTGGGGGGATGATTTGGGGGTTTGGAGGTTTTGGGAATTGAGCAGGTGGCGATGTTGATAAGGATATTACTGAAGTTAGACATGGGATCCTCATCCTCGAGGAGATGGGGGGAGAGATGTGAGTCACAGAGGGTTTCAAAAAGGGGCCAGTCAGCCTTGTCGAGGTTCCAATTGGGGGTGTGTTCAGTGGGGATTTGAAGATTGGAGTGTATAAGAAGAGGGTAATGATCACTACCACAGAGGTCAGCAGTGACTCTCCAACTAAAATCAGGGAGGAGGTTAGGGGAACAGATAGACAGGTCAATACAGGTGAGAGAGCCTGTGGCAGGATGAAGGTAGGTCGGGGAGTTAGTGTTCAGTAAGGACAGGCTGTGCTGACGAAGAGCGTTTTCGATGAGCTTGCCTCTAGGGGTGGTGGTATTAGAGCCCCACAGAGGGTTGTGAGCGTTGAAGTCACCAAGAAGGATGAAGGGGTGGGAAGCTGAGAGATGAGGTTGTTAAGGCTGGTTGGTTGAATGTTGGTGTTGGGAGGAGATAGATATTGCAGAGAGTGAAAGTTTTGTGGAGGTAGATAGAAATACAGATGGCCTGAAGGTCGGTGTGCACACGAACAGGGCTGTGTGGGATATCGTGTCTAACGAGAATGGAGACGCCACCACAGGCCCTGTCAGCATCCACTTGATGTTTGTGATAGCAAGCAAAGTTGTTGAGGGAGTAATGGTCGGTGGTTTTCAAGAAAGTTTCTTGTAGGCAGAAGACGACTGGTTGAAGGTGGAGGCCAGAAGGTCAATTTCTTCAGAATTGGCCTTAAGGCTCCTAATGTTCCATTGTATGATGTTGTGGGTGTTATTGTAATTGTTTGTGGTGTATGCCATAAGGAGGCGGGGGGTTATCTGGAGGAAGATCTGTTGGGTCTGAGTTGGCTTGGTTTTTCTTTGGATCTGTTTCTTTGGGAGCGATTGTTTTTGAAAATTGGACGAGAAGTATGATCGGTGTGTTCGGTAATCGAACAATCCATACTCTCTTCCGTGTGGGTTTGGGTGGTGGGTTGTTTGTTGATTGGTTGTTTGTTGATTGGTTGTTTGTTGATTGGTTGTTTGTTGATTGATTGTTTTATGGTTGGTTGTTTGTTGGTTGATTTGTTGATTGTTTGCTTGGCTGGTTTTAGCTTGATGTATGAAGGTATTAGTGGTGTTGGTGTAAGGGGCGGTGAGGGCTTTAGAGTAGGAAGGGAGGTTGAGGAGAGAAGTGGTGGTGGAGGTGGTGTGGGTATTGGGTGTGATTGGGTTGTTGGAAATGGTGATGGGCTTAGGACTAGGTAAGAAGAGCCAGGTGAGGTCGGTTTGGGCATGGGAGTTAGTTTTTGTTGTGTTAGTTGTGTTTGGGGAGGCGGAATTGGAGTTAGAGGAGACTACGTTTGAGTAGGAAGGCTTGGTGTTAAGAGAAGCGAGGAATTGCTTCCTGGCCTCTGGGTAGGTTATGTTGGGGTTAAGGGTTTTAAGTTTAGTTATTTGTTTTTTCTGAAGCCAGGTGGGACAGTCTTTCGAGAAGGAGGGATGGTTTGCTGGGTGTTTACCGTCACAATTTGTGCAGAGTGGGGGGTTGGTGCAGGAGGTGTTGTCATGGTCCGGGGCTCCGCAGTTACCACAGCGCGCTTGGCTGTGGCAGGAGTTTTTCCCGTGGCCATACCTCTGACAATTATAGCAACGTAAAGGGTTAGGAATGTAAGGGGCGACCTGGATTCTCAGGTAGCCGGCAATGATGTGGGAGGGGAGAGTTGGTGTTGCGAAGGTAAGAAATATGGTGTTGGTGGGAGTTTCGACTCCGTCTCTCTTTAGAACAAGACGACGGGCTTCAGTTACATGTTGGCTTGCTAGTTCCTCTTGGAGGTCGTCATCGGTCATGTACGCAAGGTCGCGGGTGCGTATGACGCCTTTGCTGGAGTTTAGGGAACGATGGGGGAAGGGGGTGACTGTGATGTCGATACCAGAGTTGGATAGGGTTTTGGTGGAAAGGAGGGTGGTGGCTTGTGTATCCCTGGTGCAGTACACCAGGAGATCACCGGATCTAAGGGTAGAGACTTTGGGCAGGGTACCGACAAGGCCATATTGGGCTTTATGGATGAGGAAAGGAGAAACTTTTTTAAAGCTTTTCTGCTTGTTGGTGGCATGGATAATAAGGATTTTTGGGATTGGGGTTGTAGAATGGTCAATGATGGTAGCAGGTGGGTCATGGAGAGGGGAGGGGAGTCAAGGTCACTGCATAGGCGCTTCGTCATTATGAAAGAAAAAACCAAGGGCCGAGAGACCCGAGGCAGCTGGAAAAAAATCGCGGAACCACTATATAGGGACCGCTGTATTAGTGTCGAATGGCGCGAAAAGTCGGGTCAGAACGAGGGAAAATATAATAAAGAAAAAAAGAAAAGAAACGGTCTCACCGAGAATAGAAGCCCATCCACCGAGAAAAAATCCGAAAATGAAGTTATAAAACAAAATGGTGCAAATTGAAGAGAAAACGGAGCGAAAATAGTGTAAGAGAATAGAAGCAGTTGTCACGTTGCTCTCGTATCAAAAGATGAAATGCTATTGAGAGAATAATAAACAACACTTTTTGGTAAGTAGCAATGTCAACGATTGTAAGTGTTTTATGCATGAAGAACAATGGTTTGGAGTGGGCATTAAGAGTTGTTTAGACACAGCACGAATAGCTTTCCTTGGAAGTATGTGGAGCTTTTGTATGTGAATTGGATACGCATGTCTCCAAACAATGTTGCAGTAATTAAAGTAGGGAAAACTAAAGTATTGCATAGAGTAAGTAGGATGTGGCTTGGTAGGAATTTACTTAGTTTATAGATGATACCGACAGCTTTAGAGACTTTGCTGCTAACAGCAGCGACATGGGGCACCCGGGCCATGACAAATTATTATCTATGGCTACACCAAGAAATTTAGCTGTGGTAGAAAAGGAAATAAACTGGTTGCCAATAGTGATACCCTTGTCAACATCGTGAATCTTTTGACGATGAGGATAAAAGAGCACAGTAACGGACTTGTTGGCGTTAAGATGAAGCTTATGATTATAATTAAACCAATTAAGAATCTTAGGCCTTTTCAGATTTACCATTATCAATCAGGGAATCCAAGTCTTTGTTGCTATAGTGAATATTCGTGTCGTCTACATACAGGGTAAAATAATGCTTATTTCTAACTGTAGGTAGATCATTTACGTACAAAAGAACAAGTAATGGGCCAAGCATAGACCACTGAGGAACGCCAGGAATAATATTTTGATAATAAGACTTAAAACCATTAAGAGAAAAGTATTGCTTTTTGTTAGAAAGATAGCTAGCGAATCAATCAAAGTTACACCGTAGTTAAAAGCCAAATTAGGGGTCAAAATATCATTATCATGAAGAAAATTTTAATAAACGGTTACAAAATAGTTTTTTAACAATTTTAGAGATAGAAGGACGGACAGAAAAAAGTATATAATCACATTTAAGAGTGGAATCACCACCTTTGAAAACCGGGACAACGCAACCTATTTTAAGATTGTCAGGAAGTACACCATACGTAAAAGATAGGCTGATAATATGAGAGAGAGGTTTCGAAATACATATAGATACAGATTGTATTACTTTAGAACGAATTTCGTCAACACCAGGGCTAGAAATTTTCATATTCGAAATGCAGTTTTTTTCTCAACATAAGTTGTAAGATCTAAGAATACTGAACGATTCAGAGGGGACAAAAGATACTCCCTATAGCCTTTGAAGAAGAACATGACATTGTGTTGCCAGATAAGTTTGGTCCTATATTTAAACAATTCATAGAAATCAGTAACTGTTTTAATATTATCAGTTATTTCAGTGGAATCCTTATTCAGCTGAAATCAGTTGGGAATCTTAGTTGCTTCCAACTGGAATGTATCATTTCCAACTGAAAATTATAATTTTCTCTTGGGAAATACCATTTCCAGTTGGAAAACACACATCCCCGCAAAAACCATTTGGGAATCTTAGCTGGTTCCAACTTGAATTTTCTCACGAGTGCATAAGGGTCCAGCTGTGTGTGGGAGACCACCTGGTGTGGGGGTCCAAATGTGGAATTTCACTTTTAATGTCAATGCCCAAATGATGTGAACCATCCCCTTCATTGCTAGGCCACTGAACCACCCACCACTATTCAGTTATAACAGAAGAATCAACAATCCTCACTTTCAAACGGTTTGGCCAGACTACATATTGCAAAATGTGGAAGTTTGCTGGTAGTTTATGGTGGATGTTTATAAATAATGCAAAAATGGAATTACATATAGGCCAACATTAGGCGAGCACTTGTTAACTTTGGGACCAATCTTTGGGGTAACATATGAATTTGCTAAAGAAGTTAAATGTTTTTATGTCCCTAACCTGTAAACCGGTAAATATGCAAGTAGATCTTAAAGTATTAATTATTGAAAGTCTCTGATTGGTCATAATAGTGACACTTAATGTCATGTATAAGATTTACTGGTGATGTGTTTTTCCTCTTCAAAATTTAAAAAGCAATTCTGCCGACGTTTGTGTAAATTTCACCAACTAAACAATTGCAATAATATCATCGTACTTGAATATACAGGGATCTTAAAAATTGCATAAGTTACAAACAGTTTGTCGATTCAGGTGAAAGGGTACCCAGGGGAAACCAGAGACAGTTTCTCTGTGGGGCGATATAATAAAAATAGTTATCCTATCCACCCAATGATCCTGATCACTCTTTCCCACGGTGCCGTCCATCGCTCCTCCATACGATCTTCCTCTCTACATGGTTGCTGTCCATCACTCCTCCATACCACCTTCCTCTCTACATGGTTGCTGTTTATCGCTCCTCCATATCATCTTCCTCTCTACATAGTTGCTGTCCATCGCTCCTCAACACCATCTTCCTCTCTACATGGTTGATGCCCATCACTCTTCCTGTCTACATGGTTGCTGTCCATCGCTCCT
>JAIGNY010004509.1:3385000-3537500 GCA_020152595.1 Chiridota heheva
AGCAGCAACACTTTCCATAGCAATCGCTGCTGGTGCAGCAACAATCGTAGCCAACCACCTATTCCAGCTGCACCAAAAGTCCCACGCTTGTTAGTATAAGCACTGTGTCTACTGCTTCAAACCCATGGGAGACATGTGTGTATTTGCAGCTTAGACCTTCTCGAGAAGAAATCTCAGCTTCAAGGTAATTTTTTAGTTGTGTCATATGTTGTAAGCGGAAATTGCTGGCTCCCTACTCAGGAGGAGCTGATGGTAATGTTGGATAAATGCTGTCAACAACCTTCATAGCTATTTTAATAGTAACGTCACTTCAATTGATAAATTATTATTATGTATGAGTTGGCCATAGCCATTACGCACCTCTACGGTGATCAACACACCTCCAGCAAGAGGATGCATCATGGAGTGTGAATATGTTACGTAAGTACTTTCCCCATTTTCTTCATTAACAGTCATTTTTGCCAGTCTATTGCTAGGGCGTCCCTCAACAAAGTTTCGAGTGACATCTAATCATACTTTATTATCTTGGTCTTTCTGCTATCAATTAACAGAACACTCATCTTCCCATTCTTATACAACCACTGGTAAAGTACACATTATTGATTCCTACTTCGCTTACCTAAAGCAGGAATTGGAGGTTGGCGAGTTCTGCGGAGACGATCTGCGTGCTGTAATACATCGTAGTATTAAATATCATATGATATATTCAATTTGACCGCCTGGATACCCATGCGATAAGTGCACCACCCACCGCAAGCAGAAGTGCCCACAAGTGACTCTCTACCTTTACGAATATGTGACCAATTAGATTGAAAAGCAAAGAAAGGGCACCACCAGTGTGCAGTGATGCCCGGTAGAGCTGCACCGAGCCATTTACCAAAACGTTTCATCACCCGATCCAGTGCTTTGACAACATTATCTGGTGTTGGCGTCGGCTGTGGTGTTGGCACGGGAACTCCTCCCAACCCAAGTGCCAGTATAATAGTGGATATTATAAACTCTAATGCGGTTATAATGGAAACAATCGTCACACCCTGTTCTCGAAACAACTTAACCAATTTTTCTCGCAAAGAAAGGTCGCTATACACAGGCTCACGCGCAAGGTCACGCATCTGCTGCCGTACCTGAGACTTCAGATCACCACGAAGTGTGTCTATGCTAGTCTGTAGAGCGTCCCTCCTTCCTTCCAACTGTTCAATCTCTTTGCGTATACCTGTCTTTTCGTCTTTATCGCTGGTTGCTTCGAGGCGGTCTCTTGCCTCTTCGAGTTGTTGGCCAGTTTCCACAAGCTTGCTTTCTTGAGCTGATAATGTACCTTGTATAGTTCTAAGCTGCTTGTTGAGTCCCAAGAGCTCCCGTGGGGATAATGGGGGAGCATCAGTCTGAACAGCTACATCTGTTTCCCTTAATAATTCTTCTATATCATCCAACAGTGCAGTTACATCGGGATCTGTGCCATCAATGACGTTAGACGCCGCATTCTCTATTTTGGTAGCAGCATTTTGTCTATCATCAAATAATTCCCTGATTGCCACCACTCCTCCTCTTTGTGACTTGATTGATGATAAAGAGATCCATACCCCAGACCGAATATTGTTAAGGCGGATATCACTACCCCTGTGTGTTAGATACAAATTATGCTCTGAATCCAATTTCAATAGGTCATACTTTAGACTACCGGCAATTTTTATATCAGCGTAAAATTTGTTTGCGATCAGAATCTTGTCAAGTTCACGTTGTTGTTCTGCTATAGACAGATCAAGCCCATCAACGCTAGTTTCAGCTGCAGTGGGTACAATGGGAAGGAAATCGTAATCGAAGTATGGGTCATCAACCGGGTCAGCAGCCAAGTCATCCCTTCGATCAAAATCATCCATTAATATATCATCCATTGTTATTATATCACAAATTTTAACTTCAATTCAGCAAGAAATAAGCAGATCCCATTCCAATCGTAGCAATTGTAACAAAAGCCAACTCTCGGTTGTGTTGTTGAGGGGATGGTAAATAGAAGTCTTCTAAGCGAGGCTCCGAATCTAGTTGAATAGAGTCTGCACCCTAAACCTGGTTGTAAAATCTCATTGCGTCATCTACATTTCTGAAGCTCCGTACAGCACGTCTTTTTGCCATAAGTCTTTGATTCATCCTATCCAGCTTCTCTTGCCTAACACGAGCCCATTCAATTTGAGCTGTTTGCACTTTTTCCACAGCTCTATCATGACGCGTACGTTCATCCTGTGCAGCAGGGTCCTCGGCAAGCTGACTAAATACACAGTTTGAACCTGAAAATGCTAGGGCGTTTACTAAAGCCATCAACAAGCAAGGCAATCGTAGCCATCATCTATGAGACACATATATTTAATTGGGTGGTGTAGTAACGATTTTACTGATACCTTGGGGAACTAGCCAATCACGAGTCATAGTAGCTGCAGTAAAGTCTAATGTAAGGGGTGCTACATCACAAGGTTTAATCCCTAATGAGGGTGGTGGCTTCAATCTTTTCATACTAGCACTTCCTAGGACTGCATAGCCCGTGGCTAATAAAAGTAGTGTTCCGCCCTGGTACAAGAAATTGATAACTTGGTTAGGCTGCGTCATTGTTTAGTACATATAACCATCTGCGGTCATGTTCAATTGGTTTTCAGGCATAGGGAGACTGGGGGGACTAGGTGTATGACAATTTTGAGCTAAAACGACAGCAGCAGAAGCAACTACGACAGCAACAGCTAGTGCACCCCACCAAGAAGCCCTAGGTGGATCTGTCTCTGCAGCCGCTACCCGCTGGGGTAACAGATTTCCAATTTCTCCGTGCAATTCAGACCAATCTTGCCTTTTATGGTATGGTCATGTGTATTATCTTAAATCATTGAGCTATTAATTGAAAAAGCACCATGGTTAAATAGACATGTGCAGTGAAATCTATATTACGTTAGGTCTAGTACAAAATTCACTGAGTAGTTCAACCAATCTCGTACCCCCCATAAAGCTCCATAAACTAAGAGCAAAACAATGGGGCTCCTCCATAAACTAAGAGCAAAACAATGGGGCTCCTCCATAAACTAAGAGCAAAACAATGGGGCTCCTCCATAAACTAAGAGCAAACAATGGGGCTCCTCCATAAACTAAGAGCAAAACAATGGGGCTCCTCCATAAACTAAGAGCAAACAATGGGGCTCCTCCATAAACTAAGAGCAAAACAATGGGGCTCCTCCATAAACTAAGAGCAAAACAATGGGGCTCCTCCATAAACTAAGAGCAAAACAATGGGGCTCCTCCATAAACTAAGAGCAAACAATGGGGCTCCTCCATAAACTAAGAGCAAAACAATGGGGCTCCTCCATAAACTAAGAGCAAAACAATGGGGCTCCTCCATAGACTAAGAGCAAAACAATGGGGCTCCTCCATAAACTGAGAGCAAACAATGGGGCTCCTCCATAAACTAAGAGCAAAACAATGGGGCTCCTCCATAAACTAAGAGCAAAACAATGGGGCTCCTCCATAAACTAAGAGCAGAACAATGGGGCTCCTCCATAAACTAAGAGCAAAACAATGGGGCTCCTCCATAAACTAAGAGCAAAACAATGGGGCTCCTCCATAAACTGAGAGCAAACAATGGGGCTCCTCCATAAACTAAGAGCAAAACAATGGGGCTCCTCCATAAACTAAGAGCAAAACAATGGGGCTCCTCCATAAACTAAGAGCAAAACAATGGGGCTCCTCCATAAACTGAGAGCAAACAATGGGGCTCCTCCATAAACTAAGAGCAAAACAATGGGGCAAGGAGTTACGCTGCATATACAAGAACACTTGTCTGTATAAGCCCACGCACTTTAAGTTTTCTCTTAAGTCCCAAACATGATCGTTCAACTTTGCAACGCACCTTTGAGGAAAACAAAAATATTAAAAATCCCATCACAAATTTATTTATTAATGACTTCTACGGAGGCTTGAGATATGAGCGTACAATAACCTTGATAAAACTGTCAACACTTGAAGATCAAACAGCCTGAAGTGTTTACTAGAAAGAATATGCAGAGACCTCCCGATGTCTTTGCACCATAGGCGGCGATCGCAAGGGGAGTGGGGAACGAATATGTCCCCCCTAAAAAATAAAGCCTTATATAAAGTCAATACTACGGCTGGCTACACCACTGTCTGGATTCATCCCGGGGTGGGTGGGGGAGTGGTTCCCAATTGCGTTTTCAAATCTAATCACGATTTACACACACAATGTATTTGATGTGGAGAGGAAAAGTAGCAGTGAGGGAAATTATTGGCGGTCATTCTCATAACTTCTTTTGTATACTGAAGCTTTACAATTCTCAACCAGGGCGTGACCTCTAGTACTCGTGTGAAATCGGGAAAATAAAGTTTAAAATATGTCTTTTCTAGTTTTTATATCATTTCGTGTTTTAGTTCATATTCAATCAGAAAACATAAGTATATTACCATTAAAATTCGCAGTAAGTCAAACAGTAATGGCCACTTCATCATAGTGTTAGCGTGGATCTTCCACACAAGTTAGCTCCTTGGCCATAGAAGTTTTTGTGAATTTTTTTTTCACGTGTTAAATTGTATTTACCTCAAATATTATAATCTATGAAGATAAAAAATAAGGGACGGGATGGGGTGGGGAGGGGATAAAGTGGGGAGGGGGGTGGGGTGGGGTGGGGAGGAGGGGATCAGGTGAGGGAATGGGGTGGGAGGGGTGGGATGGGGAGGGACTTGGGTGGGGTGGAGTGGGAAGGGGGCTGAAGTGGGGAGGGGCTGGAGTGGGGAGGGGTGGAGTGGGGAGGGGGTGAAGTGGGAGGTTGGAGTGGGGAGGGTGGAGTGGGGAGGGGCGGAGTGGGGAGGGGTAGAGTGAGAGGGGGTGGAGTGGGGATAGGGTGGAGTGGGTGGAGTTGGGAGGGGGTGGGGTGGGGAGAGGGTGGAGTGGGGAGGGTGGGGTGGGTCTAGGACTTAATCGGACCACCTTAATTTTACAATGCTGGCTAAGCCACTACCCCGCACACTTTCGGTCCGATATAAATCAGTTTTATTTTTAAACACTAAAAAGGCATCATTATTAGGCCTACCAAGGTCGCCGAGAGAATAGTGAGGTTCGGGAAAACTAACACGTGGTGTCCCTTATTTCTCAAAATATTTTAGTGAAGAACCAAGGCATGTCCAATTTCTACCGTTTTTACCAATGTAAAGCATGGGTTTAGCCAAAGGTTTTGGCCCCCGTGGCTATTCTTTTTTTTGCTATATGGTCAATCTTTTTTGCCGTCTCCCTCCCCCCCCCTCTCCCTTTCTCATCAAAAATTATATATCCTCGTGTAATATTTGGGTTTTCCCGGGGCTAAGGCCTCCTCTTGGCGGCAGCGATTATTAACGGGGTGGGTGTGGGGGAGGGAGGGGGATGTGCCGTTTTTCCCGTAACTCTTTTTAACCAATGTAATTCTTGCAAATGAGAAGTGCATCCTATTAGGGTGGTACCAAATTTCTTACGCACGAAGATTTGTTGGTCCGATTAACTTCTTATCAAGAATGGTGTCATATTACAATTCACCGCTATTATGCTGCACACAGTCTTTGCATTCATGTAAATGATTATTTAGGCATCAGTAAATATTTTCCCGCTTAGACTGCAGATTTTCAAGAAAATGATGAAAATTAAAATTGCTCTATTTCAGGTATGCAAAAAGTAAATGAAAAACTAAATACACTCTGTGAGTAGATCTTTATGCTCTTCAATCCTACCAATTTTCTGACCCAAACCCTCTGACTAGATATATTGCAAAGATGGGCAACAAGTTAAGAGATTTGACCCACTTTATAACCTCAACAACGTAGTCGTCGTTGAGCTAAAAAAATCTCCTTTCAATTGCAATAGTTTCACATTTCAAACCAGAAGCAAAAGGTTTTGTGGTTCCGATGCTTTTTTTTTTCATAAGCCGATTGAATTGCAAAATTTGTATTAACTGTCATTGCATAGGCCTCTCATGAAATATTTGTTCCATATTTATTCATATGCCAAACCCACCATGCAGATCAATAAAAATGTTGAGCATGTGCACAATAACTAACAACATTATCATAGCAAGTATGATGCAAAAATCAATACATGTTTATTCTATTTCAAGAATTTGTCAGTAAGCCCCACCTACTTATTAATATTCACGACATCAATACCACAACATTAGAACATATGTACAGACCATGACCCATGATACAGCATAAATTTGATATATCGTTCATAATGAAGTATGTTTACTTTACATTTAGGACATTCACATTAAGCAATGCCCACCATGCATATTAATGACACCTGCTGATAACACAAGCATGTACAAAATAACCAACAAAATTATCATGCCCAATATGACAGAAAACAGATAAACAGTTGTTCATTTTTCACTTTTTCAAAATTTTCACTTTAAGCCCCGCCCACTCATAAGTATGCCTGATATCACCACCAAAAAGAATTGGGCACAACTACAGACCATGGACTATCAGTGTCCCAAATATGACAAGAATCCAGTTCACCGTTCTTGAGATACTGTGTTTACAAGTTCTATTCAGCAAGATCATATTAAGCCCTGCCCACTCAACGTTTTTAAAATCATGAACATGTACACACCAGCTAACATAATTATCCCTTTTATGAAACAAAACAGATATATGGTTGTTAATATATCAATATTTCAAGATTTTTACATTAAGCCCCACCCACTCATTAATATGCATGATATTACCACCACCAAAAAAAAAAATAGGCACATCTGCAGACCATGGGCTATCTGCGTACCAAATATGACAAATTCAGTTTAACATTCTTGAGATACCGTGTTTACAAGTTCATTTCAGCAAGTCATATTCAGCCCCGCCCACTATGCATATTAATGAAATTTAATGTTTTTATATTATTAATATACACACACTAGCTAACATCATATTTATACTAAATATGAAATACAACAGACATGCAGTTATTAATATATGAACATTTCAAGATTTTTACTTTAATATGCATGGTATCACCATCAAAAACAATAGGCATTTACTTGTGTAGGGGAGTAAATACCAATAAAAGGTGGGGAGGAGGGGGGGGGGGGGTGATAAAGCTGTCGGTAGAATTGAAGACCTGTCGGTAAATGAAGGTCCACGTCGATAAAACTTCCATCAAAGATGATGAAAACTTACCAAAGAGATTGAAAAAAGAAATATTATGACACTCGTTCTGTGATTTTGGACAGATAATCTTTTTTTTCTTTAAAATTTTCGACGTCATGGGGGCCCTGAATGTGGAATTAATTTTTGTTGGTAGAGTCACTCTTTCGACAGTAAATTTACACTCCCTCCCCAAATCAAAAGCGTCTACTGATGCCACTGTCTACGGACCATGGGCTATCTGTGTACCAAATATGACATGAATCCAGTGTGTCGTTCTTGAGAAACCATGTTTACAAACTTTTTTCTGCAAAATCATATTAAGCCCCGCCTACTATGCATATTAATGAAATGCAAAGCTTTTACATCATGAACATGAATACATATCAGCCAACATCATATTTATACCAAATATAAAATTAAACAGACATGCGGTTGCTAAAATATGAACATTTCATGATTTTTACATTAAGCCATGCCTACTCATTAATATGTACAATATGACATCACCATCAAAAACAATAGGGCACATCAACGGCCCATGGGTTATCTGTGTACCAAATATGACATGAACCCAGTTTACTGTTCTTGAGATACCTTGTTTACAAGATTTTTTCAGCAAAATAATATTAAGCCCCACCCACAATGCATATTGTTTTCTTAATTTAACAAGGAATGACAAAAGAGGTGGTGGTGTTGTGCATTCTTGAAGATTTTGTATTTTATGCTAGAAATGACTTAACTGTAGTGGATAGTGAGGCACTTTGTATTGAACTTAGAGACTGTACTAAGAGCATTATAGTCGCTGTAATGTATAGGCCGCCAAAAAGAATTCAGATTGATTTATTTCAAGTTTTGATACCATCCTAGACACAGTGAATAAATAAAATAAATATTGCTTTATTGCAGGAAACTTTGACGTAAATCTTGATCAAAATAATACACGTAGTGACCTCTCATTTGACACTTTAATGTCCAGATTTTTGTATTGTACGATTAATAGACCTACACGTGTATATACCACATGTTCATCCATTTTAGATCTTTGTATTGTACAATTAATAGACCTACATGTGTATCTACCACATGTTCATCCATCTTTGTATTGTACAATTAATAGACCTACACGTGTATATACCACATGTTTATCCATCTTTGTATTGTACGATTAATAGACCTACACGTGTATATACCACATGTTCATCCATTTTAGATCTTTGTATTGTACAATTAATAGACCTACATGTGTATCTACCACATGTTCATCCATCTTTGTATTGTACAATTAATAGACCTACATGTGTATATACCACATGTTTATCCATCTTTGTATTGTACAATTAATAGACCTACACGTGTATCTACCGCATGTTCATCCATTGACACTTTAATGTCCAGATCTTTGTATTGTACGGTCAACAGACCTATACGTGTATCTACCACATGTTCATTCATCTTTGTTTTGTACGATTAATAGACCTACACGTGTATCTACCACATGTTCATCCATCTTTGTATTGTACAATTAATAGACCTACACGTGTATCTACCACATGTTCATCCATTTTAAATCGTTGTATTGTAAAATTAATAGACCTACACGTGTACTGTATCTACCACATGTTCACCCATTTAGATCTTTGTATTGTACGATTAATAGACCTACAGTACACCTGTATCTACCACATGTTCATCCATCTTTGTATTGTACGATTAATAGACCTATACGTGTATCTACCACATGTTCATCCATCTTTGTATTGTACGATTAATAGACCTACACGTGTATGTACCATATGTTCACCCACTTAGATCTTTGTATTGTACGGTTAATACACCTACACGTGTATCTACCACATGTTCATCCATTTAGATCTTTGTATTGTACGATTAATAGACCTACACGTGTATCTACCACATGTTCACCCATTTAGATCTTTGTATTGTATGATTAATAGACCTACACGTGTATCTACCACATTTTCATCCATTTTAGATCTTTGTATTGTACGATTAATATACCTACACGTGTATCTACTACATGTTCATCCATCTTTGTATTGTACAATTAATAGACCTACACGTGTATCTACCACATGTTCATCCATTTTAGATCTTTGTATTGTACGGTTAATAGACCTACACGTGTATCTACCACATGTTCATCCATCTTTGTATTGTACGAATAATAGACCTATACGTATATCTACCACATGCTCATCCATTTTAGATCTTTGTATTGTACAATTAATGGACCTACACGTGTATCTACCAAATGTTCATCCATTTTAGATCTTTGTATTGTACAATTAATAGACCTACACGTGTATCTACCACATGTTCATCCATTTTAGATCTTTGTATTGTACAATTAATAGACCTACATGTGTATCTACCACATGTTCATCCATCTTTGTATTGTACAAATAATAGACCTACATGTGTATCTACCGCATGTTCATCCATTGACACTTTAATGTCCAGATCTTTGTATTGTACGGTCAATAGACCTATACGTGTATCTACCACATGTTCATTCATCTTTGTATTGTACGATTAATAGACCTACAAGTGTATCTACCACATGTTCAACCATTTTAAATCGTTGTATTGTAAAATTAATAGACCTACACGTGTATCTACCACATTTTCATCCATTTTAGATCTTTGTATTGTACGATTAATATACCTACACGTGTATCTACTACATGTTCATCCATCTTTGTATTGTACAATTAATAGACCTACACGTGTATCTACCACATGTTCATCCATTTTAGATCTTTGTATTGTACGGTTAATAGACCTACACGTGTATCTACCACATGTTCATCCATCTTTGTATTGTACGAATAATAGACCTATACGTATATCTACCACATGCTCATCCATTTTAGATCTTTGTATTGTACAATTAATGGACCTACACGTGTATCTACCAAATGTTCATCCATTTTAGATCTTTGTATTGTACAATTAATAGACCTACACGTGTATCTACCACATGTTCATCCATTTTAGATCTTTGTATTGTACAATTAATAGACCTACATGTGTATCTACCACATGTTCATCCATCTTTGTATTGTACAAATAATAGACCTACATGTGTATCTACCATGATGTTCATCCATTGACACTTTAATGTCCAGATCTTTGTATTGTACGGTCAATAGACCTATACGTGTATCTACCACATGTTCATTCATCTTTGTATTGTACGATTAATAGACCTACAAGTGTATCTACCACATGTTCAACCATTTTAAATCGTTGTATTGTAAAATTAATAGACCTACACGTGTACTGTATCTACCACATGTTCACCCATTTAGATCTTTGTATTGTACGATTAATAGACCTACAGTACACCTGTATCTACCACATGTTCATCCATCTTTGTATTGTACGATTAATAGACCTATACGTGTATCTACCACATGTTCATCCATCTTTGTATTGTACGATTAATAGACCTATACGTGTATCTACCACATGTTCATCCATCTTTGTATTGTACGATTAATAGACCTACACGTGTATGTACCATATGTTCACCCACTTAGATCTTTGTATTGTACGGTTAATACACCTACACGTGTATCTACCACATGTTCACCCATTTAGATCTTTGTATTGTACATTAATAGACCTACACGTGTATCTACCACATGTTCACCCATTTAGATCTTTGTATTGTACATTAATAGACCTACACGTGTATCTACCACATGTTCATCCATTTAGATCTTTGTATTGTATGATTAATAGACCTACACGTGTATCTACCACATGTTCACCCATTTAGATCTTTGTATTGTACATTAATAGACCTACACGTGTATCTACCACATGTTCACCCATTTAGATCTTTGTATTGTATAATTAATAGACCTACACGTGTATCTACCACATGTTCACCCATTTAGATCTTTGTATTGTACATTAATAGACCTACACGTGTATCTACCACATGTTCACCCATTTAGATCTTTGTATTGTACATTAATAGACCTACACGTGTATCTACCACATGTTCACCCATTTAGATCTTTGTATTGTACGATTAATAGACATACACGTGTATCTACCACATTTTCATCCATTTTAGATCTTTGTATTGTATGATTAATAGACCTACACGTGTATCTACTACATGTTCATCCATTTTAGATCTTTGTATTGTACAATTAATAGACCTACACGTGTATCTACCACATGTTCATCCATTTTAGATCTTTGTATTGTACAAATAATAGACCTACACGTGTATGTACCACATGTTCACCCACTTAGATCTTTGTATTGTACGATTAATAGACCTACACGTGTATCTACCACATGTTCATCCATTTTAGATCTTTGTATTGTACGATTAATAGACTTACACATGTATGGTAGCATGTTTATTCATTTTAGATCTTATTTTTACTAATTTCTATGGTAATTCATTGTTCAGTTGCATAATCACAACAGATATCTCAGATCATTTTTCTATATTTATATCATGTATATTAAACGTAAAGAAGATGAATTATGATACCAACGTTGTGTAAATGATATTGGCTCTCTAAAGTACAAAATTGAACTAGAACTGTAAATACCGTCATGGTTCGCATGTCCTACAAATTGACACTCATATTATATGACCTGGCCAAATATAAAAATGGCATCTCACACTAAGTCCCACATGGCATCCCATGTACCACATGGCATCTCATCCCATGTTCCACATGGCATCCCACCCCATGTCCCACATGGCATCCCACCCCATGTCCCACATGGCATCCCACCCCATGTCCCACATGACATCCCATCCCATGTCCCACATGGCATTCCACCATATCTTCCACATGGCATCCCACCCCATGTCCCACATGACATCCCATGTCCCACGTGGCATTCCATCATATGTCCCACAGGGCATCCCATCCTATGACCCACATGGCATTCCACCCTATGTCCCATATGACATCCAACCTCATGTCCCACATGACATCCCATGCCTTGTCCCACATGGCACTCCATTATATCTCCCACATGGCATTCCACCATACAGTGTCTCACATGGCATTCCACCATATGTTCCACATGGCATCCCACCCCATGTCCCACATGGCATCCCACCCATGTCCCACATGGCATCCCACCCCATGTCCCACATGGCATCCCACCCCATGTCCCACATGGCATCCCACTCCATGTCCCACATGGCATTCCACCCCATGTCCCACATGGCATCCCACCCCATGTTTCACATGACATCCCATAGGCTCCATAAGAAGTCTCATCCTAGCTATCACAGTCCCTTATTGAGCATACTAAGTATGAAAGTGTCAGTTCATATAATAACTTATATGCAAATGAGTTGTTAAATAAGAAAAAAAGGTGGAGTCAAATAATTATGCCTGATATAGCCCTTGGTGTATACAACATGGTAAATACTACATCATGTGTCCCTCATGGCCCCCATCCATGTCCCACATGGCATCCCTCCCTATGTCCATATGCAATCACATCCTGCCACACTCCCTGACTAAGCATACTAAATAAAAAAGTCTGGTCAGGTATTATACTGTAGCAACTTTATGCAAATGAGGACAATAATAAAGGTGGAGTTTGATAATCATGCCTGATACAACTGTTGGTGCCCAAATTATTTTGAATAATTTCAAGGATTTTAAATCTCAAGTGCTACAAGAGAGACTTGAGGATGTCTGAAGAATATTGGAAAATTAGATCATTCTACAGTTATCTTCTAAGAAAATATCAAATGTTTTGTAGACTTTTTAAGGAATCTAATCTTCAATCCTGTCTTAAGTATCTATGAAAAACTATAACATTTTATAAGGAAATTCTAACCTTCCATTAGGATATCTGAGGAAACTTTAACTTTTTCTGAGGAAATCTCAGGAAAAATCTGTGGACAGTCGGACAGACGTAATCGCCATTACATAGGTTTGCATATTGCTTCGCATGCGAACCACAAAATGAGCTCTCCCCAAACTGATTGGTCTACAGTGTTATTAGATACAAATGCTCATTCTGCATATAGTAAGTTTAATGAAATATTAAATTACCTTTTTAATAAGCATTGTCCTTTGCGCAGAAACAAAAGAGGTATAAATAAACAAACTAAAATCCCCTTGATTAACCTCTGTTTTTTTTACATCATTTAAACATAAAAGCCAACTTCATCGCAAATTCAAGAGTAATCCAACATCTCAAAGTGATAGTAACTACAAGACGTATACAATAAGCTCCAGTCTATCATAAGTTGCTAAGAATTCATATCATACTACTCTTCTTAGTCATGACCTTGATCATAAGAATATATGGAAAAACATAAACAATATCTTTAAGAAAAATGGTGAAAACAAAAGTAAAACTGAGTCTTTCCAGCATGATGGAAATTTAATTCCCAAAAGTTCAAAGCAATTTAACAACTACCTTGTTTTGTTTGTTTGTTTAATGAGGTCTTAATGGCACCACGACAACGAGAGTCAAACTGTGCCTGAGAGGTCAGATCATTTTAGAGGTAGGAAGAAAAGAAAACAGGGAGAGAATGAGAGAAATTCAAGAACAAAAGCCAGAAAGCTGTGATCGAGAGAGGAGGTGCATGGGTGAAACAAAACAAAGTAGGAAGGGGGTGGAAGAGGAGAATTAAATATGGTTGTAGAGGGAAGCATGATGAAGGAAGGAGATAATTTTATCCGGAGGATTTTTTTGAAAGAACTCGGCAATTGAGTTGTGGGGAGCGAGAGAAGCTCTGGGAAGGATGCACAGGGGGCACGCAAGGAGAACGTGATGGACAGTGAGGATGCAGTGGCAATTGTTACAGAGGGGTTGGGGGAACCAATAAGGAGGTGGGAGTTAGTGAGGTGGGTGTGACCAATTCTAAGACGGGTAATATGAACATTGTCGATACGAGAGAGGTTGTTGATGGTGGATTTGATCGGGATTGTGGGCTGGATGACATAGAGTTTGTTATCAAT
This sequence comes from Chiridota heheva, assembly GCA_020152595.1. Lineage (NCBI taxonomy): Eukaryota > Metazoa > Echinodermata > Holothuroidea > Apodida > Chiridotidae > Chiridota > Chiridota heheva. The sequence continues at coordinate 3,399,148 of JAIGNY010004509.1, forward strand.
TTGGGAGTTCCATGAGGTTTGCCAGTAGTCACGAACAAGGGAAGCGATAAGCGGTTTGATGTCAGAGAGGGTTTTGGGAAAAGGGGTAGAGAGGAGGTTGAGGGCAAGCTTAGCGGCTGCATCAGCCCTGTCATTGCCAGGGATGCCAACGTGGCTGGGTATCCAGAAGAAAAAAACCCTTTTCCTGCAGAGGGTGGGAGAAAAGAGTTTCCGGAGGGGGAGGTGGCAAGTGAGGTTATCCCATTTAAGATTAAGTAATGAAGTAAGAACAGCCTTTGAGTCGGAGAATATGGCAAAGTGGCTGAGAGGAGAGTACTCAATAAAGTTGAGGGCGAGGAGAATAACCTTAGCCTCAGCAGAAAAGATGGATGAGTAGTCAGGAAGTCTGCTACTGAGGGTGATGTCTTGGATGATGGCAGCAGCAGCTGTCTTGTCGCCTTCCTTGAAGCCATCAGTATAGATAGGGGTGTAATTTGAGAGTTGGTCTTTGATTTGGTTGTGGAGATTGATGAAGAGGTTAGGGTGGGTTTGAGTTTTGTGATGAGTGGAGAGGCCCAGGTGGACAGAGGGGAGGGGGGTGGCCCAAGGAGGAAAAGTGGGCCAGGAGTAGGTGCCGAGAGTGGTGGGGTTGATGCCGAGATGGAAGAGGTCTGATTTAATGCGTAAGCGGAAGGGAGGAGATAGGGTTTTAGTCCTATCAAAGAGGGAAGAGAAATTGGGGTACCTAATGAGCTTGTAAACAGGACTCTGGGTGTTGGTGAGGACTCTAAAAGCATAGGAGATGCTAAGCTTTCTACATCTAAGTAGAAAGGGGAGTTCATTGGCTTCAACATGAAGGCTGGTGATTGGGGAGGTCCTGTAGGCTCCTAGACAAAGCCTGAGGGCTTCATTTTGGATGGTGTTGATGTGGTTGAGGTATGAATTGTGAGCGACACAGTAGACAATATTGCCATGGTCAAGCTTGGCACCAATGGTAAGCCTGAAAATTTTGAGGAGAGCATAGCGGTCCGCTCCCCAAGTGGTGTTGGAGAGAAGTCGGAGGAGGTTGAGAGAGCTGTTGCATTTTAGTTTCAGGTTGGTGGTGTGTTGCTTGTAGGTGAGCTTGGGGTCTGAAGTTAGACCCAGGAACCTTGTTCTTTTTTCTTGAGCCCTACTTTTGTTTCTGAGGTAATAGAAGTGATTCACAGTTTTAAGAGCAAAAGTTCTTCTGGCTGGGATAATATATTAAGTTATTCTTAAAGAAACCATAGATTTTATTTTAACTCCTCTGGTCCATGCGATAAATTTGTCTTTTGCTAATGGAATTTTTTCCATCTGAATTAAAAATAGCCACAGTTAAACTAATTTTTAAAACTGGTGATGCAGGAACTTTTTCAAACTATCATCCTTTTTCATCGCTTTCAACATTTAAATTGTTTGAAAGATTAGTACATAAGAGATTGATACATTTGATCAATAAGCATGATTGATTTTTTAGCGGTCAGTTTGGTTTTAGAAAATATTATTCAGCATATATGGCATCACTTATAATTACTGACAAAATCGCATGTTCCATTGATGAGAAAAAAATACCATTGGCCTTTTTATTGACCTTTTAAAAGCATTTGACGCAATTGATTATAGCATTTTACTAGAAAAATTTAATTATTACTGTATACATGGAATTTGTCATGACTGGTTTAAAAGCTATCTATCAGATCGTAAACAATTTGTTGTATATATAAATTCATATTCTAATGTAAGTACAATTAATATAGGTGTTCCTCAAGGTTTCATATTCGGCCCATTACTATTTTTGCTTGATATCAATGACATATACAAATGTTCCTCTATATTCAATTTTATTCTTTTTGCTGATAACACTACAATTAACCTTCATAATTCAAATGTCAATAATGCTCTCCGTCAAGTCTCCTCAGAATTTCACCATGTTTTTGAATGGTTCAAAGCTAATCGCTTATCCCTCAATCTATCCAAAACTAGGCTTATTGTATTCAATAATATTAATATTAATCACCTAAATGGCCAATCTTTAGAAGTAAATATTGATAACAACTCTATTCAGGCAGTTCCATATACTAAATTCCTAGGACTCCTTATTTGACAGCAACTTAAATTGAAAAGATCATATTTCTATGATTTGTAAAACAGTAGCCTGTAATATAGGAGTATTAAATAGACTAAGACATTTCACTGCACCCCATATACAATAAAACAATAAAACGATTGTTTATTCTCCAAAAAAGAGCTATTAGGACTATCTGTAATGCATTAACTAGATCCCGATCATTGCCCTTGTTCAAAAAACTAAACCTCTTAACTATTTACGATCTGTACAATTACGATTTAGGCCTATTCATGTAGAAGTTCACCAACAACTTGCTGCCTGTGTCATTTCAATCATTCTTTAACACCAACAAAAGCTTTCATTCCTACAACACTCGTAATTCTCACCACTTAATGCAACCCTTCGTACTAAGTACAGCTCATTCTCAAGTCCATAGTGATGGCGTGACCTTTTAGAATTCCCTCAGTAATGATTTAAAAGTATCAAAATTCCTAAATAACTTGAAGTACAAGCTCAAAAAACATCTATTGGCCTTTTACTACTGATCGATTCTCTTCCGTTCTCTTTCGTAATTTTTTTTTTTTAAATTCCGCTTTTGTGTTTTTTTCTTGTAAAATTTGTATGAGTGGGCGGATAACAGAATGGGTAGGAAGGTTGAGGGATGGGTGAGAGTAGGGTCAGGTAGATAGTGCAAGGTGTGTCGGATGGGAATGGTGGGTCGCTAGGAAAGGAGGGTGTGTGGGTAGATACTGCTTATTGCCTTATGCTGTTTTTTTTCTTTGATGGTGAACTGGCTAGCAAAAGTGTAACACTTCCGCCCAGTTCATCATTCACTCCATTTATCTGATTATGTATTTATGCTTTTATGTACATATGTGTATATGTATGTATGTATATGTGTAAATTTATGTACATTTCCTTTCCCCTTATTTTAGTGGGTTGTACATATGTACCCTGTAATGTATATGTATGTTAGTTCCCATAATGCTCTATATGTGTATATATGTATATGTATTTACATGTGTGTATGTGTGTGCATATATGTGTAAATATATATATATATATATTTATTTTCTTCTTCATCTTTTTCAAGTAATATTGTTGCAACTTATCCATCTATATTGATATTGTATGTTATTTCGTGGAGTGATAAATAAATAAATATTTATGAATTTCAATGTTTTTACATTATGAACATGGACATATCAGCAAACATCATAATTACACCAACTATGAAACAAAACAGACATGCGGTTGCTAAAATATGAACCTTGTAATGATTTTTATATTAGGCCCCGTCTACTCATTAATATGCAAGACATCACCATCAAAAACAATAGGGCACATCCACAGACCATGGGCTATCTGTGCACCACATATGACATGAATTTACTGTATCAAGATATCGTGTTTACGAGCTGGCCATTACAAACTTACATATACACATACATACACACACACACTAGCATAGGTTCCTTATGCTATTAGCATCAGAACCAAAAAATGATACAATGATTTTCAACTAGAACTGTTGCAAGGACATCAAGCTCGACTATGCAAGGTTGGAAGTATATGCAGAAATAGGGCTTGTATAGTGGCAGATGATTTCAAATTACTTGAGCTTTGAAGAATGCATACATTTGCTTCACATTTTACTACTGCAGCTTCAAAATATCCTTGAGTTGTCCCAGATATTTTAAGGCACAAAGAAGCTCAAGGTTACAACCTCACCCAGTAGCTCAGAAAACATGTGAATGCCACCACTATTAATAACTAAAACACCTCTTTTGGTTCCATCTACTAAACAACAAGGGAGAGACCCTGACTTGCCAATTTTAATAAAAGATTAAAATATTACTAGGCATCCTTGTGGCGTGATGCAATTTTCCTTTTTATTCAGTTTCCTACCAAACTACCCTATTCATCTTAAATTATTCTTGAAATATTTTTTATTATTCAATTCACCCCTAATTCTCCAAAATACCCCAACCCCCAACCCATACTCTTCCCAAACCCCACTCCACCCCCAACCCATACCCTCCAAAAACTACTACACATTCCCATATCTGCATCCTGGATTGTAATCCAACTTCCAATTGGTGTTTCAAGCAGCACGATAATGCAACATTATGCGAAACAATATTGCTTACTGTCCAAATCCCCTCACTGCAAATAATGCATCTTTTAGCCTGTCCCACATGCCATCCCAAACTCTGTTCAATATGTCGTCACACATGCTATGCACTACATGCAATCACACCTAAAAACCAGATCTGTCATTCCACCACATGCATGACCCACATGCCATCACAACTGGAATTCAGATGACACCCCACTACTGTACATGTCAATTCACCCTGTCCCACAAGAAAACCCCCTGTGTCCAATGCCAACCCATCCAGACTGACCCATCTTGTCCAATATGCCATCCTAATTGTTGTCCCACATGCAACCCCAGGGCCATAGTTCTCATCTGGAAAGTGGCAGGAGGGGGTAGGGGCATGGCTGTTTTTCCAAAAGGTGGGGAACAAGAGACACATTTTCCCTAAAGTGTACTGAATTTTTAAGATTTTGCTAAAAAGTTGGGGACATGTTTCGCTGGGAATTACAGCCCTGAGCCACCCCACTTAGCACCCCACACTGCCCTAAATACAATTCCACTGTCCCATATCATATCCCACCCTTATCCTAAATCCTACATCTACTTATCATCATGTCATCTTATACCCAACATTCCCCTTATTGTTTAATTTCTTTTTATATCCAAGACACGTACCTAATTTCAAATTCTACTGAGGTAAGGAATCTTTTGTTTGCTTCTTCACTCATGGCAAGACAACAATTTTGATTGATATTCATGTCAGGAATGTCGTTATCCTATAAAAGAAACTCCTTTAAAAACCTTGTTTATGTTTCTTTTCATACCCAAGACATGTAATTTCAAATTCTATTGAGGCAAGGAATCTTTTGCTTGCTTTTCACTCATGGCAAGACAAATATTTTAATTGGTATTCATGTTAGGAATGTCATTATCATATCAAAAAAACTCGTCCAAAAACTATAAACACTAAAAAAACAGAAACCTAAGCGGACACCAACGCCATTAGAATAGCTATTAGAATAGCTATTAGAATAGCTATTAGAATAGCTATTAGAATAGCTATTAGAATAGCTATTAGAATAGCTATTAGAATAGCTATTAGAATAGCTATTAGAATAGCTTTAGTCAAGCTATAGTCTTCTATAGAAGTTAATCATGTGATAGCTTTAATTGAACAAGATTCAGTGGTATGCTGGTTCTCTACAAGATGGGCATATCTGACCAGTGTATGCTTATCAGTTTTACAACCATTACATTATAATATGATTTTAAACAATTTTCTAGCTCATTATATTTCTCTTTATTGATGAATAATTGTCAATAGGCTGCCACCATACCACAAAAAGCTGCACTTTAAGGCCTCCAGTATTCAAACGTTTCAAGCATTCAGGATTGTAATTCATCTTTCTAAATAAAGCATGATTTTAATGCTTATTCAACACAATTGTCAGTTATAACTCTACTTCCATCCAAAGCAGTCATGTTTTTCTTCAAAACGGTTAAAAAATACTTTTTGATCTCTGACAGAATAAGCCAAGAGAGAACTTTTGTATCTCTTTAAAGCAAGCTTTGAGTGATTATTTAAAGCAATATGCCAGTATAGAAATCCATTAGTACCCCAAGCTGTCATATTTTTTCTAAGAAAATACTGTTGAGAACTGCAAAAAAATAAAAACATATGTTCTTTCTGATCTTCAACAAAATATAAGACTACACAGAGAGAAAAAGGTATTTCTTTGTTGATAAAAGCACGATTTGAAAGTTTATTCAGAGCAATCGTCAGTGATAACTTCATGTTTTGCATAATACCTGTCATAAATATATTTAATTGTCAAGAACTGCAATATAATAAAAACGTGCTTTCTAATCTCCGACAGAATAAGCCATTAGTGGCAACAAAAAACAATTTTGTGTTTGAATATGTTATTTCATGTGTTTTATGCCAACTATGTCATGAAAATATGAAGCAAAGCCATTTACTTATTAACTGCGGATTCTTGTCTTCCATCATGCCGACACGAGGCATTTCAATCTTGTACGATTGCCTGATATGTAACCTTTCTAACTGCACAGTGCATGTCATCTATCAGATCGACCAGCAAGATCATAGATAAGAGCCCTTAAATGTTTCCTCTTTTCTCTCACTGCTTCTTGAGTGACGATCTCCGCAAGGGGTCTTGAATCCTTATTGAGGTAGATATTGCACAGATGCTCCGTGAAGCACAACACAAATATTCCACAATCATAACCTGGCATGGAGAAAAGATTAGAGAGTAAATATATTCTCGTCAGTTGCTGTTTTGAAATATTTACTTTATATTTAGTTTATTCAATTGCCCCAGCTATTAAAGGACTATGGTTTCCCTGTTATAACCATATAGCAAGAAGAAACTGTTTGATTTTTCAAGATTATGGCAAAGGCCTACTTTGCAAATAATACTATTGAAGTTCAGAAACTGACCAAATGAAAGGTAGCACAGCTAATGGAAATATTATACTACAAAAGCAATCTTTTATTGATAAATTCCACTTTTATATGTCATTTTATCTAACATCATCTCCGGTTTCCATAAAAACTTTACAAGTACTTTGTATTTATGACTAAATTATTGATCATTTTTTTAATATTGATCACTTTTCATACTTCAGAAAATTGTCCAATCATGAACAAAATAAATATTTGAGCACTTGTTTGAACTTGATTATAATCAATTTTATTGACCAATGTCACATACAAAATCAAGTCAGTCACAACTTGACTATATTTGCTTTTTCTTTATGATTTTATACCTCAGTGAACATTCAACTTAATTAACACAGGAGCGTAGCCTGCAGGATGTATTATTATTATTATAATTTTTTTTTGTGGGGGGCAACCAAAATTTTGAGAGAGCCATTTTTTTCTCTCATAAATTTAGCACAAATTTAGCTGTAGTTATTACTTCATACTATGGATTTTTATCTTACCTTCCATATCCTTTAAAGGGAAAATTTGAGTCAAAATTAATTTTGACAACTTTTCTTGGGCGAATAAGAAAAATTGGTCAAAATAATGAAAATTTTCTATGAACAAAACAAATATTTTGGACATGTAAAATATGCTTGCTAGACTCAAACCAACAATGTTCATGATAAAACTCATGGGTGTAGCAAGGGTGTCACCAGATCTCCTCCTCCTCCTAGTAATTATGCTTGGTAGAAGATTAAGTGTAAGTATGTCTAAAGTTCCACTATTACCATTTTCATCCTCAAAGCTGTGAAATAGAACTTGACAGCATTTTTGGGGAAAAATTAGGCCATCAGCATTTCCGCCTCAGGATTTCTTTATCTTAAAAGATTTCCATATAGTGTTCCAAGATACACTCTGTAAAGATTCTGAAAGTTGTAAGTTGCAGACTCATACTAGACTGCAAAAACACTTGTATCATCTGAGCTGCATGTATTATGCCACACTTAAAATGGCAACCATAGAGGTCGCTACTGTAGCTCTGCATAGGAAAAATCTCAAATTGTGTTGAAATTTGATTATTAATTAGAAACTCCTGCATCTTTGGTCATGAAACTCTTACAAATGGCAAAGATACATTCATTAATGATCCTGCACATAAACCTTTCCTCCATAAACACCAAATCAGGGACTTAGTCTCGTGTGCCTTCAAGGAGACATAACGTCTTAGTGAGCCTTCAAGGAGACATAACGTCTTAGTGAGTCTTCAAGGAGACATAACGTCTAAGTGAGCCTTCAAGGAGACATAACGTCTTAGTGAGTCTTCAAGGAGACATAACGTCTTAGTAAGTCTTTAAGGAGACATACTGTCTTAGTGAGCCTTTAAGGAGACATAACCTCTTAGTGAGCCTTCGAGGAGACATAACGTCTTAGTGAGCCTTCAAGGAGACATAATGTCTTAGTGAGCCTTCAGAGACATAACGTCTTAGTGAGCCTTCAAGGAGATGTCTCACACGACTTAGTCTCTATGCCTTCAAGGAGACATAATGTCTTAGTGAGCCTTCAAGGAGACATAACGTCTTAGTGAGCCTTCAAGGAGACATAATGTCTCAGTAAGTCTTTAATGAGACATGTCTTAGTGAGCCTTCAAGGAGACATAACGTCTTAGTGAGCCTTCAAGGAGACAACCTCTCACAACGACTTAGTCTCCTGTGCCTTCAAGGAAACAACGTCTCACAACGACTTGGTCACGTGTGCCTTCAAGGAGACAATGTCTCACAACGACTTAGTCTCGTGTGCCTTCAAGGAGACATAACGTCTTAGTGAGCCTTTAAGCAGACATAAAGTTTAGTTAGCCTTCAAGGAGACAACGTCTCACAATGACTTAGTTTCGTGCGCCTTCAAGGAGACATAACGTCTTAGTGAGCCTTTAAGGAGACATAACGTCTTAGTTAACCTTCAAGGAGACAACGTCTTACAACAACTTAGTCTCGTGTGCCTTTAAGGAGACAACGTCTCACAATGTCTTAGTCTCCTGTGCCTTCAAGGAGACAACGTCTCACAACGACTTAGTCTCCTGTGCCTTCAAGGAGACAATGTCTCACAACGACTTAGTCTCGTGTGCCTTCAAGGAGACAACGTTTCACAATGACTTAGTCTCCTGTGCCTTCAAGGAGACAACGTCTCACAACGACTTAGTCTCGTGTGCCTTCAAGGAGACAACGTCTCACAATGACTTAGTCTCCTGTGCCTTCAAGGAGACAACGTCTCACAATGACTTAGTCTCGTGTGCCTTCAAGGAGACATAACCTGTGCCTTCAAGGAGACATCTCACAAGGACTTAAGTCTTGTGTGCCTTCAAGGAGACAACGTCTCACAACGACTTAGTCTCATTGCCTTCAAGGAGACAACGTCTCACAACGACTTAGTCTTTTGTGCCTTTAAGGAGACATAACGTCTTAGTTAGCCTTCAAGAAGACATAACGTCTTAGTGAGCCTTCAAGGAGACGTCTTACAATGACTTAGTCTCGTGTGCCTTCAAGGCGACAACGTCTCACAACGACTTAGTCTTGTGTGCCTTTAAGGAGACATAACGCCTTAGTTAGCCTTCAAGAAGACATAACGTCTTAGTGAGCCTTCAAGGAGACGTCTCACAACGACTTAGTCTCCTGTGTCTTCAAGAAGACAACGCTCACAACGACTTAGTCTCATGTGCCTTCAGGAGACAACGTCTCACAATGACTTAGTCTCCTGTGCCTTCAAGGAGACATAACGCCTCACAACAACTTATTCTCCTGTGCCTTCAATGAGACAACGTCTCACAACGACTTAGTCTCGTGTGCCTTCAAGGAGACAACGTCTCACAATGACTTAGTCTCATGTGCCTTCAAGGAGACATAACGCCTCACAACATATTTCTAATTTCTTTTCATGAAGAATTAAAAATGTGAAGCAAGTAAAAAACTTATTCTTAACTCAAGTTATGTACACTTAAAGTTGGATGCTGGATACATGGAGCTGCCATTTTATTCATTTCCATATACAAAATCTTGTCAAACATGACTTATTTACCCAGTACAGCAATCGAATGTAATGTATTTCTTTCTAATTTTGTATAGATTGTTTCAAAATGTTGTGACAAGAACTTTGAATAGCTTTTGATGGTAATATCATGTATAGTGTCCTTGACCCATATATATGAACATACAAGTTTTCATGAGCCAGAAAACTGATAGATTATAAAGAAATTCATGACATTCCAACATCCTACTGGGTTGATTATATCATTGCCTGCATGTTTTAAGATCAAATTGGCAGCTCCCATAGTGGTAAAATTAATGTTTTCAATAATTACAAATAAATATGTTAGATTGCTTTTTGAGTTGTGAAACTTGGTCAGAATATTTGTTATTTTGAATTCATTAATATGAAGTAAGGTTTACATCAGACTTAATGTCTCCTTTCAAAATGAAACTCAGTCTGCTTTTACTAGCAAAATCATGTTAACCAAACTATTAACATTTGATCAAAAAATCTGAAACTTGGGGTAAAAATACCCTTTGAAAAATATGTTGACTGGTATTCATTCATTTGATGTTGATTGTTATTTAGTCATTTAATAATTATTTATCTGAATGAATTTTTTAGAGACTGCAAAAAAATGGCTGTTTTGGGTTTAACATAACCTTTTAAATAGCTTCAAATTTTCCATGAGTTTGTATCTAAGAGGAAATTCTGAACATTGCAGGGAATAAATCGTTAATGAATTTATCTTGCGTGTTTAAAGAGTTTTATGCAAGAGTTTTTAAATAAGAATCAAAATTGGAGGTTTCACCTCTGCAGCCTTAAAAAGTACCCCCTATGATTGCAATTTCAAGTGTGCATGCAGCATTGATGTGTGTAATGTGCATACATTAATAAAAGGCTTGTTACAATACATGTTGCTAATGGTCTTTAATTGTGCAAGCTCTTTCCTTTCAGTATGCTATTATAGGGGCATTGATAATATGCCCAATGTGCATCACATAGAGGCATCATATTACACTCGGGCATCTTGGCAATGTAATTAGATCGTAGCTGTGCCAAGCCAAGCAAATAATGATATCATATTAGGTTGCCCTTGCTCTGGCGAGGCGTATGCTGTGCAACCGTCGATTTTGGCCAAAATCGGCAGTTGCAGTGCATACTAAACGCTAAACGGAAAGCGGAGGTATAGTACATCTCATGGTGAAAACACAATTTAACAGAGAATGTTGCAATACTAAACTTGCACTATGGACAGTCATCTGCAATCTATTAACAATGCATTAAATACACACTGAACAATGCATTAAAAACAAGTGACACACACTGAACTATGCATTAAATACAAGTGACACACACTGAACAATGCATTAAATACAAGTGACACACACTGAACAATGCAATAAATACAAGTGACACACTAAATAAAAGTGACACACACTACAATGCATTACATACAAGTGACACACACTAAACAATGCATTAAGTACAAGTGACACACACTACAATGCATTACATACAAGTGACACACACTAAACAATGCATTAAATACAAGTGACACACTAAATAAAAGTGACACACACTACAATGCATTAAATACAAGTGACACACACTAAACAATGCATTTAAAACAAGTGACACACACTGAACAATACATTAAATACATACTGAACAATGCATAAAGTACACACTGAACAATGCATTAAAAACAAGTGCCACACACTGAACAATGCATTAGGTACAAGTGACACACACAGAACAATGCATTAAATACAAGTGACACACATTGAACAATGCATCAAGTACAAGTGACACACACTGAACATGTAATAAATACAAGTGACACACACTGAACAATGCATTAAAAACAAGTGACACACTGAACAATGCATTAAATACAAGTGACACACACTGAACAATGCATTAAAAACAAGTGATACACAATAAACAATGCATTAAGTACAAGTGTCACACACTGAACAATGCATTAAGTACAAGTGACACACACTGAACAATGCATTAGGTACAAGTGACACACACTGAACAATGCATTAAATACAAGTGACACACACTGAACAATGCATTAAATACAAGTGACACACACTGAACAATGCAATAAATACAAGTGACACACACTGAACAATGCATTAAATACAAGTGACACACACTGAACAATGCAATAAATACAAGTGACACACACTCAACAATGCATTAAAAAGAAGTTACACACACTGAACAATGCATTACATACAAGTGACACACACTGAACAATGCATTAAATACAAGTGACACACACTGAACAATGCATTACATACAAGTGACACACACTGAACAATGCATTAAAAAGAAGTGACACACTGAACAATGTATTCAATACAAGTGACACACGCTGAACAATTCATTAAATACACACTTATCAATACATTAAGTACACACTGAACAATGCATTGGGTACAAGTGACACACACTGAACAATGCATTAAAAACAAGTGACACACACTGAACAATGCATTAAGTACAAGCGACACACACTGAACAATGCATTACAAACAATAGACACACTGAACATTGCAGCATTAAATACAAGTGACACACACTGAACAATGCATTGGGTACAAGTGATACACACTGAACAATGCATTAAAAACAAGTGACACACTGAACAATTCTTTAAATACACATTGAACAATGCATTACATGATAAAATAAGCATCCTTATGAAGAATAATCCATCAATCATTCATGGGTTTTGCACAAAGTGCTCCCAAGCATATAATGTATATTTTAATTAGGCTCTACCAAGGACTAATCTGGTTCGTATCACTGAACAGTAGTTATGTAGCAAGCTGCATAAGATGAATGACCTACTGTGTACAGTGTAATAGTAGCTGGTTGCTAACAAGTGAACTGTAAATAGATTGAAGATGTTATCAGATAAAAAGGTATAGATTACCCCTGTGTTGTGTATGGTGTAACAATAGCTGGATACAAGTCAATGAAGTGTGAAGTCTCTTCGGTTGAATGGTGTGGATTACCCCTGATTTAAAAAAAAATGGGGGGTGTAGGGTCGGAGGGGCCTAAGGGCCAAAAATTCTTAATGAAGTACACACTGAACAATGCATTAAAACAAGTGACACACACTAAACAATGCATTAAAAACAAGTGACACACACAGAACAATGCATTAAGTACAAGTGACACACACTGAACAATGCTTTAAATACAAGTGACACACACTGAACAATGCTTTCAATACAAGTGACACACACTGAACAATGCATTAAGTACAAGTGACACACACTAAACAATGCATTAAATGCAAGTACCACACACTGAACAATGCATTGGGTACAAGTGACACACACTGAACAATGCATTAAAAACAAGTGACACACACTGAACAATGCATTAAAAACAATAGACACACTGAACAATGCAGCATTGAATACAAGTACCACACACTGAACAATGCATTGGGTACAAGTGACACACACTGAACAATGCATTGGGTACAAGTGACACACACTGAACAATGCATTAAAAACAAGTGACACACTGAACAATTCTTTAAATACACATTGAACAATGCTTTACATGATAAAATAAGCATCCTTATGAAGAATAATCCATCAATCATTCATGGGTTTTGCACAAAGTGCTCCCAAGCATATAATGTATATTTTTATTTAGGCTCTACCAAGGACTAATCTGGTTCGTATCACTGAGCAGTAGTTATGTAGCAAGCTGCATAAGATGAATGACCTACTGTGTACAGTGTAATAGTAGCTGGTTGCTAACAAGTAACCTGTGAATAGATTGAAGATGTTATCAGATAAAAAGGTATAGATTACCTCTGTGTTGTGTATGGTGTAACAATAGCTGGATGCTAGTCAATGAAGTGTGAAGTCTCTCCGCTTGAATGGTGTGAATTACCCCTGATTTAAAAAAATGGGGGGTGTAGGGTTGGATAGGCCTAAGGGCCAAAAATTCTTAATGAAGTACACACTGAACAATGCATTAAAAACAAGTGACGCATTAAGTACAAGTGACACACACAGAACAATGCATTAAGTACAAGTGACACACACTGAACAATGCTTTAAATACAAGTGACACACACTGAACAATGCTTTCAATACAAGTGACACACACTGAACAATGCATTAAGTACAAGTGACACACACTAAACAATGCATTAAATGCAAGTACCACACACTGAACAATGCATTGGGTACAAGTGACACACACTGAACAATGCATTAAAAACAAGTGACACACACTGAACAATGCATTAAAAACAATAGACACACTGAACAATGCAGCATTGAATACAAGTACCACACACTGAACAATGCATTGGGTACAAGTGACACACACTGAACAATGCATTGGGTACAAGTGACACACACTGAACAATGCATTAAAAACAAGTGACACACTGAACAATTCTTTAAATACACATTGAACAATGCTTTACATGATAAAATAAGCATCCTTATGAAGAATAATCCATCAATCATTCATGGGTTTTGCACAAAGTGCTCCCAAGCATATAATGTATATTTTTATTTAGGCTCTACCAAGGACTAATCTGGTTCGTATCACTGAGCAGTAGTTATGTAGCAAGCTGCATAAGATGAATGACCTACTGTGTACAGTGTAATAGTAGCTGGTTGCTAACAAGTAACCTGTGAATAGATTGAAGATGTTATCAGATAAAAAGGTATAGATTACCTCTGTGTTGTGTATGGTGTAACAATAGCTGGATGCTAGTCAATGAAGTGTGAAGTCTCTCCGCTTGAATGGTGTGGATTACCCCTGATTTAAAAAAATGGGGGGTGTAGGGTTGGATAGGCCTAAGGGCCAAAAATTCTTAATGAAGTACACACTGAACAATGCATTAAAAACAAGTGACGCATTAAGTACAAGTGACACACACAGAACAATGCATTAAGTACAAGTGACACACACTGAACAATGCTTTAAATACAAGTGACACACACTGAACAATGCTTTAAATACAAGTGACACACACTGAACAATGCATTAAGTACAAGTGACACACACTAAACAATGCATTAAATGCAAGTGACACACACTAAACAATGCATTAAGTACAAGTGACACACACAGAACAATGCATTAAGTACAAGTGACACACACTGAACAATGCATTAAGTACAAGTGACACACACTAAACAATGCTTTAAGTACAAGTGACACACACTAAACAATGCATTAAAACATGCCTCCCAAAATTGAGATTTAACCTAAATGCATTCTTAATGAAGTACACACTGAACAATGCATTAAAAACAAGTGACACACACTAAACAATGCATTAATACAAGTGACACACACAGAACAAATAAGTACAAGTGACACACACTGAACAACTTTAAATACACTAAACAATGCATTAAGTACAAGTGACACACACTAAACAATGCATTTAAGTGACACACACTGAACAATGCATGTACACACTAAACAATGCATTAAACTGAACAATAAACAACATTAAGTACAAGTGACACACACTAAACAATGCATTAAGTACAAGTGACACACACAGAACAATGCATTAAGTACAAGTGACACACACTGAACAATGCTTTAAATACAAGTGACACACACTAAACAATGCATTAAAATGGTCCTGCCATGCCTCCCCCCAAAATTGAGATTTAACCTGATATAGGTTTTTCATATCCATAAATTTAATAATCCGTCACAAAATCTTGGAATTTTGTCCATTTTTATGATGAAAAAGGACTTAGAAATTTAACATTTCTTGCTTGCTCCAAAAAATAGTTGAAAAGAATTCGTGATGTCATAATAGTTTGCTACGTCATTTCAAGATCGTAAACAATGCATGACACACATGCTAACTACGTACAAATAACATCTCTGAAGAACATTATCATAACGAAAGGGATGCCGTTCCTTTTCGATTTGAGCTGCTTGCAACGAGAAAGAAAGATATCAGGCTAACAACCCTTACACGGACGGTCCTCCATTACTAAGCCTGCATGGAATTCTTACTGTTTCACAAGTAATATTCGGTTAAACATAATCAAATTGATGTGTTTGCAAAAACATCTACCTCTTTTTTTTTTTTATGTCTAATGAAAATATAAAGTTTTATTCATCAATGTTCAAGTCTCTGATGTTTGACGTTTAGTCAACAGGTCTATGTGAACTGAATACTTCTTTCACACAATTCCGTTCACGTTTTTACACTTGAATTGAAAGAATAACAACATTTTCACAATTTCTTTAATTGTGAAAATTTTGTTACTTTATTTAAGTTTTGATATGCTAAAGGCATATGGACACAATAATTACAATTCAGATCTATTTTATCAATTTTTCTTCCTTCGATCATATTCCACACTATATAAAGAATAAATCATATAGGCTTACAAGTAATTAAGTGGTTCAGTTGGTTAAGGCATTGTCTTTTGAGCGAGAGGTTATGAGTTCGAATCTCACCGAGTCTTATTCATTTCATTTCCCCCTGTTTCTCTCATTTGAACTTTTATTACTCGTGAAACAGTAAAATTTCATGTCAGCGAGAGAGAGAGAGAGCAATGCGGTCAAGCTACTGTTTAATTCGAACAAAACAGGGGTATAACAATCTGGCGTGAGCTGAATATGACACTGTAACCAGTAAGCCCCGAAAACTCTGTTCATGTCAAGTGCACAAAACACGTCCAGGATTGTCTCGCTTGTTACCCTTTGCCATTGATAAATGACTTTTAGTTTGAGAATATATATTACTAAATTCTCCAACTACACAAAGCTAAGGGATTTTGATTAAAATTTACTTAGAAAATATTCACATTTAATAAAAAACAAAGGAAGATAATTGACACTAGTCCTGAAACTTCAATAGTGTACCACCTAAAATGTGTCAGCGATGCATAGTTTACTTACACAAGTCCCTGAAGTGACGTCATCGCGTATAAAGACCGATTTTGATTTTTTTTCGTCAAGGTGACAACAAATTATTTTTCTTTTACCATTTTTTCGCAAACGGTGGAGTGTAGCATGCCAAAAAGTTTTTCTTTAAGTCTACCTGCACCTGAGTTAATCCTGAAAACTTGTGTATGAAAATAACCAACTCGACTTCCTGTTCAGTGTATTGTGTTTCCACTCCAAACAATGATTGTTTATCTGCCATTTCCATGCACACTGCAGTCAAGTAAGTAGCCCAAGGTTATTTGTGTGTATAAGATTACAGAAGCCAGCGCTGAGTAATCAGGGCACTTTTGTGATTGAAATTACTCATCTGTGTTACGTGTCTTTGTGGGAGAAATTTGTTTGCAAACTGGTGATAAAAATATCTATGTCTGAGGTGATGTGTGCATTAACTGTGAATGATTGACGGACCATTTCTTCTAAGGAAAGGTATTACTTCACAAAAGCAGAACAAAATTAATATTTTGGCAAATGAAATATCTAAGCACAACACTTAATACATTAAATACAAGTGATACACACTGAAAAATGCATTAAGTGCTATAACCCACATGGCATATTGGGGTTCCATGTGGGAAAACATCCCGATGGGAAAAGAAAACTCAAAAGTAGGTGGAGTTTCAATGTTTGGTGCATGGTTTTTAAAAGAAAGTGAAAATTAAGTGAACTAAACATGTCTTGCAAGACACACATGGATGTAAAATCAATAACTTTAGAAAGACATCACTGGGCAGAAGAAACATTTTAACAAAATGCTTACAAAAACATTGATCTGAGAATTAATTGGTTTTTGTCATTGGCGTAGCTACAGGTGTTAACAAATAAACACTGCAATACTTCCTTACAGGTTTGCTAGAAAATCATTTTCATCAGGGAGAGAACATGTAACACCAAAGCAGCATTAACATTTGCAAATGAAAGATTGAAGAAAAAGCTACTTGTTTAATAGCATTGATGGGAATGTTTGCAATATTCTAGTTTATAATGCATCTTAAAACAACTATCACCCTAAACCATAGATCTATAAAAACTATTAAGCTTGACATTTACAATAACAAGAAGTTAGTTTATAATGCATCTTAAAACAACTATCACCTTAAACCATATAGATCTATAAAAACTATTAAGTTTGAAATTCATAATAACAAAAAGTTAATTTATAATGCATCTTAAAACAACTATCACCTTAAACCATAGATTTATAAAAACTATTAAGCTTGAAATTCATAATAAGAAGAAGTTAGTTTATAATGCATCTTAAAACAACTATCACTTTAAACCATATAGATCTATAAAAACTATTAAGCTTGAAATTCATAATAATAAGAAGTTAATTTATAATGCATCTTAAAACAACTATCACCTTTAACCATAGATCTATAAAAACTATTAAGCTTGAAATTTATAATAGCAAGAAGTTAATTTATAATGCATCTTAAAACAACTATCACCTTAAACCATATAGATCTATACAAACTATTAAGCTTGAAATTCATAATAATAAGAAGTTAGTTTATAATGCATCTAAAAACAACTATCACCTTTAACCATAGATCTATAAAAACTATTACGCTTGAGATTCATAATAACAAGAATTTAGTTTATAATGCATCTTAAAACAACTATCACCTTAAACCATAGATCTTTAAAAACTATTAAGCTGGAAATTCATAATAACAAAAAGTGATTGAATATACCACCTTCAACATTGTAGAACAGTGTACTTACTTAAAGATTCATTGTACTTACTTGAACCTTCATTGCTACATGTATATATTAATACGATTCCACAGTTTAAATTTTAATGACAGAAAATAATATTATGCGAGATCGCCTGGTGTAAAAACACGTTTACATGATATTAATAATGCAATATGCAAAGAAATGTGCATAGTACGTGATCAGAAATAATATGCATAGTACACGATCAGAAATAATATTATTTCCCCAAATGGATTATCAACCCACTCAGCTTTTAGAAATTGGATCAAAGCATTATCTACCACACTTTATTAGAATGAGATACTGATCATAAACATATCACTGAAAAAAACACTCAATGTAAACTATGCTCTACTTAAGGGAACATACTTGATGCACATATACAAGGAATACTTCAGTATTTGAGATATGCATTTAATTCTTAAGGAGATCCCTGATATCCCACACTGTTCAGTTTCTGATCAATGAGTACTTCAAAGTAAACCAAGAGATAGAATATTTAAAATTACCAATAACACTCAAAGGAATAACATTCAAATGATATTCATAACAAAAGATGTGAAAATTGCAGCACAGACCACACTCAAATACAGTAGCAACCATATGTTCCTCATCTTTTTCACAATTCTGGGTAACCTGGGTGAAAAATAAGGCTGACATTGGGCTGATTAGGCCCCAGCATAGAGGTCGACACTGATTCTAAGCCCCGACATAAATGATTCTAAGCCCCAACAATGAGGCCAACACTGATTCTAAGTCCTGACATGAAGCCAACATTACAACACTCAAGAGTTCTACAAATGTTATGGCATTGGGGCTGACTCAAGCACGACACCAATGTCAGGGCTAACATGGCATAACATTACAACTCTATTTTATTTCCTGAACCAACATGAGTGACATTTAAACTTAGGCTACTTTCTGAGGCTGACAGGCACAACATTTGGACTTGGGCTACTTTCTGAGGCTGACATGAGCATGACATTTGGACTTGGGCTACTTTCTGAGGCTGACATGAGCATGACATTTGGACTTGGGCTACTTTCTGAGGCTGACATGGGCATAACATTTGGACTTGGGCTACTTTCTGAGGCTGACATGAGCATGACATTTGGACTTGGGCTACTTTCTGAGGCTGAAATGGGCATGACATTTGGACTTGGGCTACTTTCTGAGGCTGACATGAGCATGACATTTGGACTTGGGCTACTTTCTGAGGCTGACATGAGCATGACATTTGGACTTGGGCTACTTTCCGAGGCTGACATGGGCATAACATTTGGACTTGGGCTACTTTCTGAGGCTGACATGAGCATGACATTTGGACTTGGGCTACTTTCTGAGGCTGAAATGGGCATGACATTTGGACTTGGGCTACTTTCTGAGGCTGACATGAGCATGGCATTTGGACTTGGGCTACTTTCTGAGGCTGACATGAGCATGGCATTTGGACTTGGGCTAGTCATTTAGACTTGGGCTACTTTCTGAGGTTGACATGAGCTTGACATTTGGATTTGGGATACTTTCTGAGGCTGACATGGGCACGACATTTGGACTTGGGCTACTTTCTGAGGCTGACATGAGCATGGCATTTGGACTTGGGCTACTTTCTGAGGCTGACATGGGCATGACATTTGGACTTGGGCTACTTTCTGAGGCTGACATGAGCATGGCATTTGGACTTGGGCTACTTTCTGAGGCTGACATGAGCATGGCATTTGGACTTGGGCTACTTTCTAAGGCTGACATGAGCATGGCATTTGGACTTGGGCGGAGGCTGACATGCATGACATTTGGACTTGTAATTTTTCTAAAATGGTGAGGCACAAATTGAGGAAAATTTGCATAAGTAAAGTAACATTAATATGAATTAATTAATTATTAGTAATTAATTAATAGTAATTAATAGTATCAATTAGTATATCCCGGTGGGTTTAGCAGCTAGTGAGTTCACAACTGGTTATCCAAGGCTGTAGCTGTCTTGATATAATGCCCAACACTGGATGATTTCAGGACGTTAAACCTTGGTATGCTATGCTATATTAAGAATATAAAGTAATTTCAAGATTGATCCAGCATGCAGATATGAAGCCAAGGTACTTTTTGTGTGCCTCTGTATTAATTTAACACTTCTCTCCCTGACCTCTTTTTAAGCCACACCTTACCGCTGAACCAGCCCAACCTTTCAATTTTCTCAACGGGGCCACTATAGCTGACCCTTATACTACTCCTTTACCATTCTCTATGTGTCTCTCCCAGGCATAAGAAGCGAGGGGCACTGGGGCAAACTGCTCAGCTAAGAGGATTTCACCTTCTTGGTTGCATGCTTCCTGCAACCTTTCCAAAAAGTTGAAGAAAATTTCCTGATAATTGGCAAAATCAGCAAGCGTAAACTTTTAATTTTGAGTGAGATTGTTATTGTGAAACCTTTGGGTTCGCATACCATTATCACATTTGCAAATTGCATTATAATGGTCTACCATAGGTATTAGTTAGTAGGCCTACCTCGTAGCAATGGCACTGTAGTTTAGGCTACATCAATTTCTATTGTTTGGATGCATATTTCTTGGAACACTTCAATTCTTGGGGTGCTTTTGTAAGTCAAAATTGTTTCTTGTTGAATTATTCCTCCTTCATAGAACTTTATTATCACATTTTGATTGGACGGCTGGTTGAAGCATTTCAGCTAACCACTAGTTAATTTCCGTGGTAATTTTAAACATAATATCTAATTCTATCTCTGACCATGGAGGGCAACAATAAAGAAAAGGAGATTTCTGCCATGGGTGTTAAACTCCCACCTTCTTGGCCCAATGATCCAGCAGTGTGGTTTATACAAGCAGAGGCTCAATTTGCACTGAGTGGAAGCACCGTTTCTAAAACCAAATATGCTCACATTGTTTCTTCACTGCCTACACAAACGGCTGTGCGAGATATTCTCCATAAGCTTACAGATACCGACCCCTATGAGAATATAAAGGAAGCCTTAATTAAGCGCACCTCCACTTCTGAGCAAAAGCAAAAGCTTTTAATCACTGAGGAGCTCGGAGATTGTATCCCCCCACAATTATTAAGGAGGATGCAGCAACTCCTGGGTGGTGACATTTTAGAAGATAGCATTTTTAAACAGCTATTCTTTCAATGGCTTTTCAAAAATGCCCAGTTGATATTAGAAGGTACCATGTGATTCTGTTGACATTGAACAATTGGCTGCACATGCAGATACAATTTTGGAAGTTTTTCCTGGTTTCGCATTTGTATCACAAATAGCTTTGAAAGATACTGCTTCTTCTTTTCCTAATAGCACTTCACAAGTTTCAGAACTTTGATCATTTGTTGAGAAATTGTCCCTGCAAGTTGAAAAAAAGAATCAGCAAATGCAAAGTGATTTCAGTCTGAGAGGTCGTTCGAGAAGCTGAAATTATTTTTTCACGAAAGGTAATTCCAGGAACCATGGTAGATCAAAATCGTCTAACTCCTTTGCAAGCTGTCTTTAAATAAAACCCTTAATTCTACATATGGAAAGCGGTCTTTAACGTTGAATATTGGTTTTCGCAGAGCTTTCGCAGAGTTTTAGCTGATGTGCTTAGACCAATTTTAGATGCAGACTTTTTGAATTATTATTCGCTGTTAGTCGATATAAAGAATCGCAAACTGATAGATTCTATGACATCTCTCAGCATTATAGGAGCAAAGCACACATTTTCTGATTTTTTGTTTGCAAAGGATTCCCGGATAGCGGTGTCGAGCGTAATTAAGTGGTCTAGGGTATTGTGACAATTCCAGAAGCTGCTTTGGTGAGGGGAGAGGATTCTCAAGGAACCAGAATTTTACAGAAACAGCAGGTGAGGGCAATGAGGCGGTAGCTGGAGAGGTCGGTACTGTCCTTCCCTGGTTTGGGGACGGGGGTGACAATAGCTGTCCTCCAGATAGGGTAAAGGAGCATGAAGACTAAATGTGGTTGAGGATGGTGAGTAGGGTAGTGGTGGCCTTGTTGAAGAAGTGTTTCAGGATTTGGTAGGGGATCTTATTTGGGCCCTTGCAGGTGCAGCCAGCGTCGTGGATGGCTTGGTTTAATTCAGAAAGGGTGAGAGGGGTTTTGTAGCTTTCGGTTGTCGGAGGGAAAGGTGATACTCCGGCTTCATTGTGAGCTTTTTTGGTTTTGAAAGCATTGGGGTAGTTGGCCAAAGACAAGATGTTACTGAAAGAGGCACTGAGGTGGTAACAATGTCCTTTTTCGCGGTGAGAAGGTTACCATTCCAGGAGAGATAGGAGATGGGAGACTTGCCCACCCTGCCATGGAAGCACCATTCTCCAAATCTTCTTAGTGAGGGTGTTGGTGGTGGCAGAAGAGATAAAGTTGTTCAAAGTGTTGGTTTTACTGTCCTTGATAGTACGCCTGGCCTTGGCATGGCTGATGCGAAAGAGGTTGAGGTTGTGGGTAATCGGTTAGTTTTGAAGTTTCTGAGGGCCTTTTTCCTGTTCTTGATGGCGGTTTTGCAGTCAACAGAGAATCGGGGATTTGGGCAGGGAGGGGGGAGGGGGGTGGTTAGGGGGTTTTGGTTGGTTTGTTGATGTTTAATGGCACCGCGACAGTCAAAGTTAAACGTGCCAAGAGGGTGTTAATAAATCATGGTGTAATATTTAGGATAGTGAGGAAATAAAGGTTTGTAAGGGAGAAAAGGAGGAAAAACAGAAAAAAAAAGAAAAAAAAAAGAGTGTGTACTAAGTAAGGTTAGGTGTAGAAAGGGGGAAAGGAGGATGTTAAATGTGGTGGAAGAGGTTGTTGTTGCAGAGGAACTTGATGATGTTTGAGGAAGAATTGTTTTCGAAAAGGTCTGAGATTGAGGATAGTGAGGAAAGAAGAGATCTGGAGTTCTGGTATAAGGGACAGGTTACGAAGATATGCTTGATGGAGAGATCGGTGATACAAGTCAGGCAGAGAGGGGTAGGGAGCCGGATAAGAGATGGGAGTGAGTGAGAGAGAAGTGGCCGAGGCGGATGCGGGTGACAACGATGTTTTCCCTGCGATTGCGACTGTGCAGAGGGGTGTTAGTCCCGACTTTGGGTTTGATGGTGTAGAGTTTGCTACTGGTTTCGTGATTCCAGGAGTTTTGTTAGGTTTTATTATGTACTTGGAGATGGAGAGACGGAGGTCTGAGTGTGGAATAGGAAAAAGAGAGACAGCGTTTGACAGAGCTTTGTTGGCGGCTCTGTCGGCTCTTTCATTGCCAGGGAGGTTTTGGGAATACAGCAGGTGGCGATGTTGATAAGGACAAAATAGTATGTGATTGTTAAAAAATGAGCATTTCAAGATTTTTGAATTAGGCCCCAGCTACTCATGATGACCTAACAACCAAAAAAAATAGGGCACATTTACAGACCATGGGCTAACAGTTTACCAAATGTGACATGAATCAAGGTTACCATTTTTGAGATACCGTACTTACAGGTTATTTACAGCAAAATCATAATAAGCCTCGCCCACTATGCATATTAATAAATTCAATGTTTTCCAACCACGAACATGTGCACACTAGCTACAGTAACATCATAATTATACCAAATATGAAACAAAAGACATTCTCTTGTTAAAATACAAACAATTTATGCTTTTTAGAAGCCCCACTTACTCATTAATATGCATGACATCAACACCAAAAACAATAGGGCACATCTACAATAGGGCACATCCCACACCAACATCTGTTATCCAAACCTTCCGCATATGGCATTGATGGAAATCTACTGGCCTGGTTTGCATTCTTCCTCAGGAACCACATTCAGCATGTTGTCTGTAATGGCAAAATCTCAAATCCTTAACAAGTTCTATCTGGTGTACCACTAGGTACCGTTTTAGGTCCTTTACTCTTCCTTTTATATGTCAATGACATTCCTGATAATATAAACAGCACGGTTAGACTGTTTGCTGATGATTGTCTTGTGTATAGAATAACTGATACACCCTCTGGCCAACAAATCCTCCAAAATGATCTAAATACACTTGAACAATGGCAAAATAAATGGCAAATGAATTTCATTAAGAATTTTTGGCCCTTAGACCCTTCCGACCCGACACCCCTGATTTTCTCAAAATCAGGGGTAATCCACACCATTCAACCCGAGAGACTCTTCACAATTCATTGACTAGCATCCAGGTATTGTTATACCATACACAACGCAGCGGTAATGTAGTTCTTAACTAACAACATCTTCATAGTCTATTCACAGTTCACTTGTTAGCAACCAGCTACTGTTACACTGTACACAATAGGTCATTCATCCTGGGCTCAAAACACATAACTGCTGTTCAGTGATGCAAATCAGATTAGTCTTGGCTAAGCCTAAATAGAAATATACATTATTTATAGAAGTTTGTGCAAAACTCATGAATGATTGATGGACCATTCCTCTTAAGGAAGGTTATTTCATTATGTCAACCTCTGTAAATGCTACATCCTCTCAATATCTCCTACAAAATGCTATAAATCACTAGTTTATACCTTGTGCAACCAGCTGCTAAAACATGTCAACTCCCACCTGTACCTAGGTCTTGAAATTGATAATAAACTCAGATGGGATAAACATATAAACAACATCACCAACAAAGCAAACCCTGTATTTGGCCTATTAAGACTTAACCTCTCAAACTGTCCCATTGACATTAAAACTACTGCATATAAAGCTCTAGTTAGGCCAGTACTTGAGTATGCATCAGCAGTTTGGGACCCCCTTCACCAGTGCGATGTACTGTAGATAAGCTTGAATCAATTCAACGGAGAGCAACCAGGTTCTGTATGGCAGACTACTCTTATAAATCCAGCGCCACTAGCATGCATCATAAATTAGATTGGCCCTGCTATAACAAGAAAAAGGAACACCCGTCTAAAACTGTTATATAAAATCAATAACAGTCTTGTCGCCATTGGTACTGATAGCCTGATCCCAAACGCAATAATTTATACAAGAAATAACCATGATCTGAATTTCCAAGTTCATTATGCTAAAAAGAATGTTTACATTAAGAATTTTTGGCCCTTAAACCCCTCCAACCCAACTTTCTCAAAATCAGGTGGTAATCTACACCATTCAAACAAGAAACCCTTCACACTTTATTGCCTAGCACCCAGCTATTGTTACACCATACACAACACAGAGAGAGAGAGAGAGTTGAACACACAATTACAATGACGGGGTCGTCGCCTGCGTATTTGGTTATGATAGTACAAATGCTATCACGAAACGCTTAATACGACCCGGACGAGAACACAGGTACGGCGTACGGACAGACATAACATCGACAACCAAGTCAATGTCCACGGCCTTTGATAACCAGTTGTAGTGCACTGGTGTGTCTACCCACCCCAGGATTGAACCCGGGGCCTTGTGGTCTGTAGACAGGTATGATAACCGCTACACCACAGTAGGTAGATACACAACACAGGTGTAATCTATACCTCTTATCTGATAACATCTTAATAGTCTATTCACAGTTCACTTGTTAGCAACCAGCTACTGTTACACTGTACACAATAGGTCATTCATCTTATGTAGCTTGCTACATAACTGCTGTTTAGTGATACGAATCAGATTAGTCCTTGGCAGAGTTAAAATAAAAATACACATTATATGCTTGGGAGGACTTTGTGCAAAACCCATGAATGATTGATGGACCATTCTTCATAAGGATGCTTATTTCATCATGATAAACACTTCCTCTTTCCTCAAACATTAAAAGATTGGCATGCTTTACCATCGAACATTGTACATGCACCAAGTCTAAACTGTTTCAAAGCTAAACTTGCTACGCTTTTTAATTGATTTATTATTATTATTATTTTCTCTCATACTTTTGCTACGCTCCGTTGGCGTTCATGTCCTCTAGAAGGATTTTTGCCGACTTAACCTATTCAGATTCAGATACAGATCATAGGCTATCAGTTTACCAAATGTGACATATGAATCAAGGTTACTATTCTTAAGATACCGTACTTACAAGCTCTTTTCAGCAAAATCATAATAAGCCTCGCCCACTATGCATATTAATGAAGTAATGTTTTCAAACCACGAACATGTGCACACACTAGTTAGCATCATAAATATAACAAATATGAAACAAAATAAACATTCGCTTGTTAAGCTATGAACATTTGATGATTTCTACATTAAGACCCCTCCCCCCTTTCTCCGCTTACTTATTAATATGCAGGGCATCACTACCAACAACAATATGGCACATCTATCAACCATGGGCTATCTGTATACCAAATGTGACATAAATTTAAGGTACCATTCTTGAGATACCGTGCTGACAAGCTCTTTTCAGCAAAACCATATTAAGCCCCATCCACTACGCATATTAATGAAATTTAATGTTTCAAACCAGGAACATGTGCACACTAGCTAGCATCACAATATAACAAATATGAAACAAAACACAATCGGTTGATAAAATATGAACATTTGATGATTTTTACATTAAGCTCCGCCTATCATTTATATGCATGGCATCACTACCAAAAACAATAGGGCACATCTACAGACCATGGGCTATTTGTATACCACATATGACATGAATCCAGTGTATTGTTCTTTAGATATCATGCTTACAAGTTTCCTGTTACACATACATAAATACATACACACACCAGAAGGTAGCACAGAACTAATTATTTACCTCATTGAAGCCTATAATGAAAGAGTCAAGTTCGGGGTTCTTTTTGTACTAGAATGTTATAGATTTGGGATCTTTTGTGTATTTTCCAAAAAGTACCATTTAATATCGCTCAGATGAGGGATCCTTAAATAGGGGGTCACTAGAGGTTTTGGCTCTTTTTTACTCCGAAGTGAAGAGGTGTTATACACCCTCACCAAATCACTTAAGTTTTGGTATGGGTCCATGGTAAAATAGTTCCCCATGAAACTTTTACTGAAACAAAAATCTCAACAAGTTTGGATATACATACTGTAGTCAAGACCAATCCCTTCTCTACCACTCCTGACTTATTTTTTAACTTCTCCAATTCCTGTCCCCGCTCGAAAATATTTTCTATTAAGCCTTTTCTCTGGGGTTCTCATTATTAGCTGGCGCAGTATTACATATAATAGTTCTAGCTACCTACATGTATAGTAGCACAAACTTCATCCTTTCCCTTTAAGACTTATGTCACTACATCCGGTACTAAATTCTCCCAACCTTGTATGACCCAAAATTCCACTAGACCCTTTGGGTTCCAGATAATCAGCTAGCATTTGACTGTGTAATATGTAACATATGAAAAATACACATATATGATATGTTTATATGATCCATCATTAAAACCCAACAAAAATAGTAAGAAAATAGCATTCCAATGGAAAAGAATTTGGTTGGAGGAAATACCTATAAACATTTACTTATGTTATGAGGGATAACTTTAAAGCGTACCCTTGGGAATATAGCTTATAACCAAAAAATGAGTAAATTTGCATGAAAATATGACTGGATCCATTAATTGCACTATTCTATAGCATGAAAACACTTTTAAATTTTGTGGGCTTTTTGCCATCTAATCGAGGTAAGTATCTTTAAAACAAACAGAAGTCCGTAAAGGCCCCTCTCTCCCTTAAGATTTCAGCACAAAGTTTGCTATGCTCTGTGCAACAAGCCTATTAAGAGCAAATTTAGTCTCTCTGCTTTGCTGGACCATGCAAAATGAATGTTATCTAACTTTTATGAAAACTTTTAAGTGCAAAGTTATAACCTTTGTCAATTAAAACAATGTACAGTGTAATTTAGTGACCTGTGATGACCTTTGTCAATCTGAGTGACAGAGTTCAGGCCAAAAGAAGATATGAACATTTATCAGTCCAATCAAACACATTTTCCTGAAAATCAAATGCTACCATTGGCCAGACCTACTGCGAAAAACTTAAAATGCATAAAAAAGGACTCAATTTAAAAAAAAACACCATTTTTTTATACAGAAAGTAAATGAAATTCAATCTTTGAACGAAATCTAGGGTCACTTTTCCACAGGAAATGGCCATTTCCATGAAGGACAGTTCTTTAAAAGCTTTAAAATCAGGCCCATAGAAAAACTTCTGCACCCCCCCCCCCTCCCCCCTCTTTTTACGTTCCTCAAATACATTACATTAGGTGAAATATAATGCTTCTTAACATGAATAATCACCTATTGGCTATGTGATTTAGGCCTTAATTGTATTTTAGGCTTAATTTAGGCCAAGTGTAAAAAAAATCATTTGCGTTAATTATATGACAAATTATTAAAAACATTCATATTTGTTAAATAATTGAAATGAAACATAGATTTGACCAAATACTAAATATTACCTGTTTAAATAATATTCCAGTTCCACACATTTAGTAACAATTACTGAAATACAAGCCACTTATATATAAATAATGTCTGTATGTATATACAATTTATATGCATATAATATTCCCCTTCAAATCTTTATATGCATGTAATTGATTTCTCTAAAGTTAACTTTGTGTAAAAAATTCCAAGCTTTTAACTGTTTTATGCAAATAAATTATAAGCTGAATGATATTTATTTAAAACAAAATTGACTATTTGACTTATAATTAGTTTTAAAAAAATAATTGATTATTTGACAATTAATTGTTTATTTGACAAATAATCCATTATTGAACAAATATTTAATCATTTAACATATTTGTTGTTTAACATATAATTCATTATTTAACAAATAATTTAGTGTCTACCAAATAATTGGTTATTTAACAAATAATTATTTAACAAATAATTAATCATTTAACAAATAATTATCTATCAAATCATTATTTAACAAATATTTGATTATTTAACAAATAATTGATTATTTATCAAAATTGATTATCTAACAATTATTTCATTATCTAACAAATTATTATTTAACAAATTATTATTTAACAAATTATTATTTAACAAATAATTATCTAACAAATAATTATTTAACAAATATTCATTATTTAACAAATAATTATCTAACAAATTATTATTTAACAAATAAATCATTATAAAATATCATTCAAATATTTATCTAACGAATTATTATTTCACAAATAATTGATTATTTAACAATAATTAATTTGCTATATAAATATTTGATAAATGATATTTTGCTGAAATAATTATTTAATAGTTATTTGCTATATAATGATTTGTTAAATAATTGTTTGCTAAATAATCATTTTTTAGAGTTGTTTGCTATATAATTATTTGCTATATAATTTAAATATTTGCTGTATAATCATTTTCTAAATACTTATATAACATAATTATTTGAAGCAAATCATTATATGTAAATTATTTAATCATGAATATGCAGTCATCACTCCCACCATGTGCAAAGAAGCACAACTCAGCCATGACTTGACCGCTGACAGATTGATCAACCGAACACTCCATTCATGCCCTATTCAGTTGTTTATCTTTTTGACGTTCTTTATGGTTCGAAAATATATTTTATTTCCCGATGTACTTCATAAAATTAGTTTTTCATTTGAGTGTGATAATTCCCACATTTTTGTCCACTTGTGTTAGATGATGGGTCTAATGCGTAAGGTACAGTACATTTGGTGCTAGCAAAGTAACATTAGCCCATGCAGTTTCAACTAAAGTGGGCTACACACACAGTTATGTATTGTCAGTGTACTGTTACTGTGGCCTAACATTAGGCCTAGTAGTACTACAGTAGTAAGTTAAGTCTTTAATAGCTAGGCAGCATACCCTATGCAATCAAATGGCAAATTTTATTGGCCTAGTAGAACAGAACACCAATTTACGTTTCTGAAAATGATATAGAATTTAGTCATGAAAATAAAATGACCAACTGCGTATTCGTATTAATTCGTGTACGTGTATCGCGCAGGTGTACACAATTAAATGGAAGGATACAACAACTTTTCACGGGCGGCTCAAGATTGATTTACAAATTATGGAATATTTTTAGTATTATGGAATAATTGTTTTGTTAAATTTTTGCAAACAATTTGCAGCTTTCTCTATGCTGGGTTTGCAGTAGTTTAGGAAGACCCGAAATACACCATACAAAAATACAAGTTACAGTAGGCCTACTGGTTTGCTAAGTGAAGTTCTATATATGTGTGGTATATACATGTACGCAGGGCCATTAGAGCTGGTAAAAGTTCCAGCCAGATGGAAAATGTAGGGCCTATTTCAAACCACTTTTTGACCATCACGAACTGACTAAATTTGACAATATTGATAGTAGTATTTTGCGTAAAGGATCCCCTTGACTCTCGTTTCAATATCAAAAGTCTTTACCAAATGTTCGCCCTGAAGTTGCCTCTTCCAAAGAAAATAGGCCCCCTGAAATTTGTTGGCTCTCCCCCCGCTCCCTTCTTCCCCCTCCCCTCCCCTCTTCCTCCTCTGGTCTGGCCTGTACATACAAAAAAAATGGGCTGCCATCCAAAAAAGTGACAATCATTTGTAAACGCTCTGGCATTTCAGTTTGTGCTCGCAATTATAAATGAAAGCATGCCTATGTCGTTTTGGGGAAACGCAGATCATTTTTTTCACAAACTTTTTATCAAGAGCGAAAAGTTTGCCTTCCAAACGGCCTGTCATAAATTTTCTTATGAATTACTAAAGAAGGAATCAAAGTATGTATGGTTGGATTTTTAGACAAAAGTAATAAAGTTTGCATATCCCAAATTGACTTGAACTAAATTTTTAATGCAACTGATTTTGGGTGCGTGTTTTAGCCTATTGACCTGAATCCGTAGGATTTGGGTCAATATGTGATTTGGGCGTGAATATTCGTGCTATACTAGTCTATGCTAAGTTGATATGTGATTTGGGCCTGAATATTTGTGCTATACTAGTCTAGGCTAAGTCAATATGTGATTTAGGTGTGAATATTCGTGCTATTCTAGTCTAGGCTAAGTTAATATGCGATTTGGGCGTAAATATTCGTGCTATACTAGTCTAGCTAGGCTGAGATAATATGTGATTTGGGTGTGAATATTCATTCGTGCTATACTAGTCTAGTTAATATGTGATTTGGGCATGAATATTCGTGCTATTAGTCTCGGCTAAGTTAATCT
This sequence comes from Chiridota heheva, assembly GCA_020152595.1. Lineage (NCBI taxonomy): Eukaryota > Metazoa > Echinodermata > Holothuroidea > Apodida > Chiridotidae > Chiridota > Chiridota heheva. The sequence goes on from JAIGNY010004509.1 coordinate 3,430,568, forward strand.
GTGATTTGGGTGTGAATATTCGTGCTATACTAGTCTAGCTAGGCTAAGTTAATATGTGATTTGGGTGTGAATATTCGTGCTATACTAGTCTAGCTAGGCTAAGTTAATATCTGATTGAGGCGTGAATATTCGTGTTATACTAGTCTATGCTAAGTCAATATGTGATTTGGGCGTGAATATTCGTGCTATACTAGTCTAGGCTAAGTTCTAGTAAGCCTATACTAGTGACCCAATTTTCAACCACCCCTAATATTACCCAAAGCCGATAAAAATGTTACGATTAACAATTGTTAATTAAACTCCATTTTCACTAATTAGATGCTTCATAAATTGATTGTGCAGTTAAGAATAACAATATTTTGAAGTTTATATCAATTTTTACAGACGATTGGATATTGGGCAATTCCAGAAAATATGTGCACAGGGGGGTTCAGTGACAAACAGGATTGGGATTCGAGGGGGTATCTGGGTGGGAGGGGGGGGGGGGTGTGGTCATTTGGATTATGGGGGAACCATGAATTAAAAGTTTGATTGGGGGCATGTGCTCACACCCCAGTTCTTATGCCTATGGTCCCCTATACTCCAACTCCAAAATCACCCTTAGCCCTTTCACCTCCATCTCAAACCTCTGTGAGAGAAACTATTGTTAATCTTATCCTACCACCATCCTTTCCCTTATCTTCCTTCCCTTCCCTCTTTATCCTCCTCCCTCCTCCCCTCTTTCCTTCTAAAGAACAAACCCTCTCTTCTCTCCTTATCTTTATGACATTTTTATTTTATAACTTCTTCTTTGGCATGTTCGACTTTGACTGTCGCAGTGCCGTAAAGCTGCAACAAACAATTAAACAAACATTAAGTTTCTGATTAATATTAAAATCACCAAAGAGATGAACCGATTTTCTTTTCAGAGTCAATTATGTCAAGAATGTTCAACTTGCTTTAATTGAGAGTGGGACGTGCTATTTTATTTGAAAATTGACCTCTTTTGTATGATTATTTATGTATCATTTAATCACATGTTGCTTTTTTTAATTTTCAGAAAATACTTTGCCGGTTCATACAGCCACCAAGCTGCCAAGGATAAATACAAGTACAAGCTTTGTTCCTATGAGGCTGATGGTTTTAATATGAGATGCACTGAGTGACTGAGGTTGCCAATCTTTACAGAAAAAAAGATGTGCTCTAATGGGTTGTAGATTTTGAAGTAGCATCATATAGCACTTGGCGAGAAGCTATACTTATTCCCATTCTGGCAGATACAAATTGTTTAGAGAGTAAGTGCAATTTTTCACTTTTTCCCCCCTCTTTAAAATGTATCTACTCATAAGTTTTAACAAATTTGTGATTGAAATTTTTGGACTGCAATCACAAGCTTTAAGCAAAAATTCAAACTGTAAGTTGAGCTTTTACACGGATTATAATTGAAATTATTCAAAGATTACAATCAATTTTTTTACAATGTCATTGTTTAAACTAAGCAACTAAAAAACTTTAGTAACAACCTGATACTGGCATAAGTTTATATTCAGGAATGCTAGCATGTTTTAATTTTGTATTTATTTTTATATATCAACACAGGGGCAGCAGAAGATTGAACCTGGAGGGAAGGGGGAGCACAGGATCTGAGGGGCCCTTTCCAACTGTCATATTTTCAAGCATGTACATTTAGCTGGGGTCAATAGGGTCAAAAGTACATCCCCTTCTCCTACCCACCAATGGTACTGGAAATTTTAAAAACTTTTATTGGTCCGAAAATTACTGTGATGCATTTCCCTTCTTTTTAATTTTTAAACTCTGGTGGTCACAATAGAACAATTTAATACTAAAAGCTACTACACAAATTAGACATTTTTATAGATAATAAGTCTTGAAATCAGAAGGATCAAGACTTATAAGTCATGATTAACCAATTGTATTGGTCATAAATCAAAATATATTTAATGTATAAAATAATGTGAAAAGCAAATATGGGGTCCTTAGAATTATTCAGGAGGCCATCATCTTCTTGGTGAGAATAAATGTAACTCAGTATATCAGTATAAATTAGACCAGATGGCCCAAATTCACACCCAGCCTTCAGCAAGTCAGTGGCAAGGGCCCCATTGTACAGTTGTATGTTTCTTCCAAAACCCAAATTGGAAGGCACTCCTCGAGTAAAATTTGGGGTATGTTACAGGATGTTTGTGTTACTTTCTACATCTGTCAATAAAAAGATCAAATATAATAAAGGGACTTAAATATTATATTTAATCTTTTTAAAGAACACCCATGATCTCTGTAAAGGGGCACTTTTTAAACTTTACAAAGAAGATGGGGGTGGCACATCAGTTTATGTTATGACAATAGCCTGGGTCCAAATAGAAAGTTTTGCCCTGCATGGCCCATTTCAAGTTTGTTTGATGAGGGCTCAACGGCACCACGACAAGGAGGGTCAAATTGTGCCTGAGAGGTTAGATCATTCTAGAGGTAGGAAGGAAAGAAAACAGGGGGAGATTGAGAGAAATACGAGAACTAAAAGTCAGAAAGCTGGGATTGAGAGAGGAGGTGCTTGGGTGAAAAAACCAAAGTAGAGAGAGGGGGGTGGGAGAGGAGGACTAAATTTGATTGTAAAGGAAAGCATAATGAAGGAAGGAAATAATTTTATCCCGACGGTTTTTATGGAAGAACTCAGCGATTAAGTTGTGGGGAGCGAGGAAAGCTCTGGGAAGGTTGTACAAGGGCAAGCAAGGAGAACATGATGGACTGTGAGGGTGTAATGGCAATTGTTGCAGGGGGGTTGGAGAGAGCCAATAAGGAGGTGAGTGTGACCTATTCTAAGACGGGTAATATGAATATTGTTGACACGAGAGAGGTTCTGGATGGTGGGTTTGATCAGAATTTTCAAGATGCCCCACCACTGAAATTTGGGTGGCTCGCACGCTATAAAAAGGTTATATTTAAAGAGCATAGGAAGCGGGACCGGGGGAGCACAGGGGTCACATGCCCCTTCCCCCCTCATTTTCCCTAAAAGTTTAATGCCCTTTTTCAGTGGGAAAAGTGCCCTTTTTTGTGAGGGAAAATAACCATTTTTTAGACGAAAAAATAGCCCTATTTTAGATGAAAAAGTGCCCTTTTTTGAGACAGAACCTGTCCTTTTAAACATTGAGTTTCTTAAAGACTATTATATATATATATATTATATTTTATATATATATATATATATATATATATATATATATATATATATATATATATATGTATATATATATATACATACATACATACATATATATAAATATATATACATATATATATATATATATATGTATATATATATATATATATATATATATATATATATAAATATATATATATATATATATATATATATATATATATATATATATATATATATATATATATATATATATATATATATATATATATATATATATATATATATATATATATATATATATATATATATATATATATATGTATATATATATTCGTTTCATTAAAGAAAGTAACACAAATATCGCTCTAAAAAGACCAAAATTGTGAAATTTCACACGCCTTTGCACACATACACTATTCTAAATTTGCCTAAAGACAAAGTTGGGGCCCAACAACCCTACATACTAAACTGGTTTATGCTTAAAATGAGTTAACGTTTGCTTACTCGTTTTCCCAGCTTATAATTTATACAAATCTTATAGGGCCTTTTTAGAGTGTACAGGCCACCCAAAATTTCATTAGTGCAGCATCTTTGAAATGGGCCATGCAGGGCAAAACTAACAATTTGGACTTAAGACCATTGCTATGACATAAACTGACGTGCCCTCTCCCATCTTCTTTGTAAAGATTAAAAGGTGCCTCTATACAGAGATAAATAAAAGTGTTATTCAGTCATTTAATTAAACTTTTGATTGACAGATTAAAGATAAACATCAAGCAAAATACTGTGACCACAAATTTTATTCCTGGAGCGCCTTTAAATTGGGTTCTGTGACTTGACTCGCTAAAGATTGCAGTGTAAATTTGGGCCATCTGGTCTAATTCATACACTGTACCGAGTTACATTCATTCTAAGCAAAAATATAATGGCCTCCTGAATAAGTACATTATCTATGGACCCCGTGTTTGCTTTTCACATGAAAGTAATATATTCGATTCCTTACCAATATAATTGGCTAATTATGATCCTTCCAATTTCAAGACTTATGATCTACAAAGTTTTCAATTTTTTGTAGATTTAGGTGTAAATTTGCTCTATTTTACTGAATTTTGGAGCAAAATATCTCAAATATTTACTGTGAACTAAAAAAGAAAAGAAAAGGAAAATGGGTCACCAGTAATTTTCAGATCGTTAAGTTTCAAAATATTTCAGTGTATGGGAGAAGGGAGAGGGAGAGGGGGTGGGCATATAAAGCTTACTGCTGTGTTAACTGCTTTCAAAACATGACAAAAAAGTGCTCCTCACACCCTGTGCCTCACAGATTCAAACATCTTCCGCGGCCTCTGTTAAAGAGTTTTTACAAATCATAATCTGGGAAAACAAAGGTAGGCAGAAGCGATGGCTTTTAATCCCCTCGCCAATGAACTTGGAGTAGAGGGAATATAGCATCATTACCATTCGTCCGTTTTTTCTTTGTTCGTCCAGATGTTCGGAATAGGAAGAAGCTTGAATAGAGAGGAAACAACTTCTTTAAATTAATCTGTAATGAATTTTCTGATTTGGTAGATAGAACAGCCCTATATTGGTTTTAAGTATTTCCTTGGTATTTCCTTTGTACTTCATATTCAGTTTAAACAATAATTAATTCTCAACATTCCAGTTCCTTTGTTATTTGACCAGCTGACCGTCATGAACATTGTGGAGAATGCATAATACAGGGACCCGCTATATGATTTAAATTAAGAAAGAAAAATAACACCGCTGCCTCCATTTCTGTAGCATGCCGGCGGGCAAATCGGTGATCCGAGAGAGGGAGTGTACCAACAGAACAGGTTATCCAAAAACAGATATTCACAACGGTCAGCTGGTCGGATAACAAAGGAACTGGAATGTTGGGAATTAATTATTGTTTAAACTGAGTATAAAGTACAAAGGAAATACCAGGTGTTAACTAAATTAGGAGTGCCATCAAGATTTGCTTGTTATAATAGGATGGTTAGGTGCATGGAGGATGGTAGGTGAATGAAGGGTGGTAGATGAGCGGATGATGGCAAGTGAAGGGGATGGTAGGTGAATGGGGCATGTTTGGTTGATAGAAATGAGGGGAGGGAATGGGAAAGAATGCTGGGTGGAAGATAGCATAATGATTGGTAGATGTAGGATTTGGAATGTGTGGGACAGGGTGTCATGGAATGTGGGACAGGAGGTCATGGAATGTGGGACAGGAGGTCATGGAATGTGGGACAGGAGGTCATGGAATGTAGAACAGGCTGGGATGGAATGTAGAACAGGCTGGGATGGCATGTGGAACAGGGTGGCATGGCATGGGGGACAATGTGGAACAGGGTGTCATTGCATGAGGGACAGCATATAGGGGAATGTCATCTTGATTGCAGGTGTGATGGCATACAGTGTAAGGTTTATGTAATGGAATAACATCTGGATTTCATGTATGATTTTCTGAAAGGAGCGATGTTTGATGGGATGGCATGTGGAACAGAGGGTGGGGTGGCATTAACGGCGAGGAGATTTCGTTTGCAATGTCTGGTTAAGCATGAGCATGAAAAAGACCAATGTGTAGATGTTGGGCCTCAAACTTTGTTTTGAGGGAAAATTCATTATAGTGTGCATGTGAAGTGCATGAAATTGCACAATTGTTGTCTTTAGAGCAACTTTTGTAATACTTTTGTAAATGCAAAGATCAGATATATAGTCTTTCAAGAAACAGTTTTACAATGTTTGAAAAGATATGTTCTTGCTTTAAAATATGCACTTGCCCTCTTTAAAAGGGCACTTTTTCTTCTGAATAAAAAGGCACTTATCCCTCTTTGATAGAGCACTTTTCCTCTGTGCCACCCCCACCCCCTCACCCCACCTATGTATAATCATAAGTGGAAGATATTTGACCAGGTAGAGATTTTACATTCATTAGAAAGAGCTTTAAATTCTGAACAGTATAGTATTCTAATAGTAAACTTAGTTTTGATTGCACCTGTAGTTTCAGATATATGGCCAAATTAAAGTTTGCGGAAGATATGTCACAAAAGTTCAATAAAATTGGAATAATTTATCACAAGAAGGCCTTAAAGACTTAAAATGCTGTAAAATGTCACCATTTAACCAATTTTGATAAAACTGTGTTATTTTTATGGTTTATAGCATATTTTCTTCCACTTACATGTGAGCTGAAGTTGTTTCCTGCCTATATACCTTAAAGTAATTAAATTAAAATTTGATACCAAAGTAGAACTTAGTTAATTTGTCCAATGTAGGATTTGCAGTTATGAGTTCTAATTTGTACAATCTTTGCTCTCATTTTCAATTTACTGTTGGTGGATTTATGATGCCATCTTTAAACTCACCCACAGGCTAGAACTGCAAAAAGAGGAAAGGATCTGAAAACACTCAGTGTCCAGAGGCTGTGTATGTATGGTGGTTAAGAGGACTCTGCCGATTCATGGAAGGGAAGGAAAAAGTAAGATATCTATAAGAAAGAATAATTGACCATTGATAAAACCTCATATACTGTATAAGGGATTGTTGTCAGGCAGGCATAGCAAACAGCAATTAAGCCACAATAATTGCAATTTCGTCTGTCTGTCTGTCTGTCGGTTGTGTCCCACCATTCACAAAACTTTTTTCTGAGAAATCCATGATTTAGTTTCCTTCAAACTTTTAAATTTTCTTAAGGCTTCCTTACAAAATTTTGAGGCTTCCTTAGAAATTCTTGTCAAGCTATCAATTTAACAGCAAAAGCAGGAGACTTTTTAAAATATTTGATAGTACTATTATATTATTTTGAACATTTTAAGAAGGTGCAGTTGATCAGTCTTCTGAATTGAACATAAAGTAAATTCATTTACAGAAGACACAAACCCAATGAATAACTTGGGTTCTATATTTATATAAAGGTACTTGAATTTTTAGTCCAGATTTTCTAATTTATCCTTAAAAGTATTCACTCATAATTTAACAAGTTGGAACATGAGAAGTTGTACTTCACTTAGAATAACGTGGACATATAAACCATTTGTGCAACTGCTGTATTTATATTGCATTAAGCTTTGGGTTAAAAAGACTATAAAAATTGTCAATTACTTGTAAGGTACTGTCATAGGTATTTATGACTTTTATGTCTTTCTTTGCAGGCTATTTTACAAAAAGTTTACTTCCCACTATGGCAACAGTCACAATGGTGGTGAATAAAGTCTACAAGGATGATAAAGGCGATGAGTGTGTAAATATAAGTTCCCACTATGGCAACAGTGGTGGTGGATAAGGTCTACAAGGATGCTAAAGGTGAAGAGTATGTGAAGATGAGTTTTCCCTATGGCAACAGTGGTGGTGGATAAGGTCTACAAGGATGCTAAAGGTGAAGAGTGTGTAAAGATGAGTTTCCGCTATGGCAACAGTGGTGGTGAATAAAGTTTACAAGGATGCTAAAGGTGAAGAGTGTGTGAAGACGAGTTCCCACTGTGGCAACAGTGGTGGTGAATAAGGTCTACAAGGATGCTTAAGGTGAAGAGTGTGTGAAGACGAGTTCCCACTGTGGCAACAGTGGTGGTGAATAAGGTCTACAAGGATGATAAAGGTGAAGAGTGTGTTAATATGAGTTCCCACTATGGCAACAGTGGTGATGAATAAAATCTACAAGGATGCTTAAGGTGAAGAGTGTGTAAAGACGAGTTCCCACTGTGGCAACAGTGGTGGTGAATAAGGTCTACAAGGATGATAAAGGTGAAGAGTGTGTAAATATGAGTTCCCACTATGGCAACAGTGGTGGTGAATAAAATCTACAAGGATGCTAAAGGTAGAGTGTGTAAATATGAGTTCCCACTGTCGTGATGAAATAGCCATCCTTACAAAGAATGGTCCATCAATCATTTATGGGTTTTGCACAAAGTCCTCCCAAGCATATAATGTATATTTTTATTTAGGCTCTGCCAAGGACTAATCTGATTCGTATCACTAAACAGCAGTTATGTAGCAAGCTACATAAGAGGAATGACCTATTGTGTAGTGTAACAGTAGCTGGTTGCTAACAAGTGGACTGTATAGACTATGAAGATGTTATCAGATAAGAAGGTATAGATTACCCTTGTGTTGTGTATGGTGTAACAATAGCTGGATGCTAAACAATGAAGTGTGGACAGTCTCTCAGGTTGAATGGTGTGGATTACCCCTGATTTTGAGAAAATCAGGGGTGTCGGGTTGGAGGGGTCTAAGGGCCAAAAATTCTTAATGGTGGCAACAGTGGTGGTGAACAAGGTCTACAAGAATAATAAAGGTGAATAGTGTTTAAATATGAGTTCAATGGCAGATATCCAGACAATACGTTTGCACCCCTTTATGAAAAGAATCCACACCATATGGAGATATAGCCAAAAATTTGTATTTGTAAATTCATCAGCAAACATGGACCACCAGAATTGTCTTGTATTTTTGTTTCTTACACACAGTCCTGCAAGGCTTTACCACTTGAGGTTTTAATCACATTCTCAGAATCAAATAATGTATTAAATATTTCAACAGCAGAACTCTCTAGTAATGCTTTACACAGTGTGTATCATGTCAATGGAAAGGTGTATCATGTCAATGGAAAGGTGTATCATGTCAATGGAAAGGTGTATCATGTCAATGGAAAGGTGTATCATGTCAATGGAAAGGTGTATCATGTCAATAGAAAGGTGTATCATGTAAATGGAAAGGTAGTAAAATAACTTTGTAAGAGAAATTGTCTTCCCCAAAGCATATCAATGATTTAGTGTCATGTAAATAAGTATTAGTTTGTAAGCATCATAACGACAACTGGTACATGCATTAGCATATGACTATTAGTTCGTAAGTCTGAGACTGAAAATGGTTGTATGTACTTTCATTATTGGGTTGCAGTGTAGGATCCAGCTTTCTGTGGTGAACAGCTATGCCGATAATGGATTGATCTGAGATCAATTAATTTTGGTGTCAAAGCTATATAGGAATAGGATTGATAGGGTTAGCTACCTTGGAGAGTTCCATGACTCCAGTCTTACAATTATAGCAATAGGGTCACCCGTGGACACACACTAACCTATGAGCGTTTCTATTGTCATCAAAACCAATTCTAAGACTGTCTGGACCCATGCCACAAGCAATAGCCAGAGGCAAGCAAGAGAACAGAGTAAACAAATGGTACAATGTCATGGTGAAAAGAGTTTGTTAGTCAAAATAATCCAACTAAGTGAATAATCATTTATGTTGTGTTGTTATATCGTCTCTCTTTCCGCATAGTAATGAATGTCAATTGTGTACTGATGAATGTCAATTGTGTAGTAATGAATGTCAATTGTGTACTGATGAATGTCAATTGTGTAGTAATGAATGTCAATTGTGTACTGATGAATATCAATTGTGTAGTAATGAATGTCAATTGTGTAGTAATGAATGTCATTTGTGTAGTGATGAATATCATTTGTGTAGTGATGAATGTCATTTGTGTAGTGATGAATATCATTTGTGTAGTGATGAATATCAATTGTGTAGTGATGAATATCATTTGTGTACTGATGAATATCATTTGTGTAGTAATGAATGTCAATTGTGTAGTAATGAATGTCATTTGTGTAGTGATGAATGTCATTTGTGTAGTGATGAATATCATTTGTGTAGTGATGAATGTAATTTGTGTAGTGATGAATGTCAATTGTGTACTGATGAATGTCAATTGTGTAGTGATGAATATCATTTGTGTAGTGATGAATGTCAATTGTGTAGTGATGAATATCATTTGTGTAGTGATGAATGTCAATTGTGTAGTGATGAATATCATTTGTGTAGTGATGAATGTCAATTGTGTAGTGATGAATGTCAATTGTGTAGTGATGAATATCATTTGTGTAGTGATGAATGTCATTTGTGTAGTGATGAATATCATTTGTGTAGTGATGAATATCATTTGTGTACTGATGAATATCATTTGTGTAGTAATGAATGTCAATTGTGTAGTAATGAATGTCATTTGTGTAGTGATGAATGTCATTTGTGTAGTGATGAATATCATTTGTGTAGTGATGAATGTAATTTGTGTAGTGATGAATGTCAATTGTGTACTGATGAATGTTAATTGTGTAGTGATGAATATCATTTGTGTAGTGATGAATGTCAATTGTGTAGTGATGAATATCATTTGTGTAGTGATGAATGTCAATTGTGTAGTGATGAATATCATTTGTGTAGTGATGAATATCATTTGTGTAGTGATGAATATCATTTGTGTAGTGATGAATGTCATTTGTGTAGTGATGAATATCATTTGTGTAGTGATGAATATCATTTGTGTAGTGATGAATATCATTTGTGTAGTGATGAATGTCATTTGTGTAGTGATGAATATCATTTATGTAGTGATGAATGTCATTTGTGTAGTGATGAAAGTCAATTGTGTAGTAATGAATGTCAATTGTGTAGTGATGAATATCATTTGTGTAGTGATGAATGTCATTTGTGTAGTGATGAATGTCATTTGTGTAGTGATGAATGTCATTTGTGTAGTGATGAATGTCATTTGTGTAGTGATGAATGTCATTTGTGTGGTGATGAATGTCATTTGTGTAGTGATGAATGTCATTTGTGTAGTGATGAATGTCATTTGTGTAGTGATGAATGTCAATTGTGTAGTGATGAATATCATTTGTGTAGTGATGAATGTCATTTGTGTAGTGATGAATGTCAATTGTGTAGTGATGAATATCATTTGTGTAGTGATGAATGCCATTTGTGTAGTGATGAATGTCATTTGTGTAGTGATGATGAATGTCATTTGTGTAGTGATGAATGCCATCTGTGCAGTAATGAATACCATCGGTGTAGCGATGATTGTCACTTGTGTAGTGATGAATGTCACTTGTGCAGTGATGAATGTCATTTGTGCAGTGATGAATGTCATTTGTGCAGTGATGAATGTCATTTGTGCAGCGATGAATGCCATTTGTGTAGCGATGAGTGTCATTTGTGTAGCGATGAATGCCATTTGTGTAGCGATGAATGTCGTTTGTGTAGCGGTGAATGTCGTTTGTGTAGCGGAGAATGCCGTTTGTGTAGCGGTGAATGTCATTCGTGTATCAGTGAATGTCATTTGTGTAGCGATGAATGTCATTTGTGTTGTAGCGATGAATGCCATTCGTGTGGGGATGAATGCCATTCGTGTAGCAATGAATGCCGTTCGTGTAGCGATGAATGTCATTTGTGTAGCGATGAGTGTCATACGTGTAGCGATGAGTGTCATTCGTGTAGCGATGAATGTCATTGGTGTAGTGACAAATGCAACCTGTGTAGCGACGAATGTCACTTGTGTAGCGACGAATGTCACCCGTGTAGCGACAAATGTCACCTGTGTAGCTACGAATGTCACCCGTGTAGCGTTGAATGTCACCTGTGTAGCAACGAATGCCACCTGTGTAGCGACGCATGTCACTTGTGTAGCGATGAATGCCACTTGCGTAGCGACGAATGCCACCTGTGTAGCGATGAATGCCATCGGTGCAGTAATGAATACCATCGGTGTAGCGATGATTGTCACTTGTGTAGCGATGAATGTCACTTGTGTAGCGATGAATGTCATTTGTGTAGGGATGAATGTCATTTGTGTAGTTATGAATGTCATTTAGTGATGAATGTCATTTGGTGATGAATGTCATTTGTGTAGTGATGAATGTCATTTGTGTAGTGATGAATGTCATTTGTGTAGTGATGAATGTCATTTGTGCAGCGATGAATGTCATTTGTGTAGTGATGAATGTCATTTGTGTAGTGATGAATGTCATTTGTGTAGCGATGAATGTCATTTGTGTAGTGATGAATGTCATTTGTGTAGCGATGAATGTCATTTGTGTAGTGATGAATGTCATTTGTGTAGTGATGAATGTCATTTGTGTAGTGATGAATGTCATATGTGTAGTGATGAATGTCATTTGGTAATGAATGTCATTTGTGTGATGAATGTCATTTGTGTAGTGATGAATGTCATTTGTGTGATAATGAATGTCATTTGTGCAGCGATGAATGTCTTTTGTGTAGCGATGAATGTCATTTGTGTAGTGATGAATGTCATTTGTGTAGCGCTGAATGTCAATTGTGTAGTAATGAATATCATTTGTTTAGTGATGAATGTCATTTGTGTAGCGATGAATGTCATCTGTGTAGTGATGAATGTCATTTGTTTAGTGATGAATGTCATTTGTGTAGTGATGAATATCATTTGTGTAGCAATGAATGTCATTTGTGTAGCAATGAAAGTCATTTGTGTAGCGATGAATGTCATTTGTGTAGCGATGAATGTCATTTGTGTAGCGATGAATGTCATTTGTGTAGCGATGAATGTCATTTGTGTAGCGATGAATGTCATTTGTGTAGCGATGAAAGCCATTTGTGTAGTGACCTCGAAAATGTCAAAAATGAAATGATTAATCCCGCATACTGACGAATGTTAGGAAAATTTTGAAGCCTGATGAAATAAAGCTGATAAATGTATTATTATATAGATAATATATTATTGCAATTAGCAAATGCTAATCTTTTGACAATTTTACTTACATAAAGATATTTTAAGTAAAATCTTATTTCATGAAGCCAGTAGGCGGAAATAATAATTGAGTATTTTGCGCCAATTTTTGTTTCACCTATTTAAGGCATTCGTCAGTATACGGAAAGACGAACGATATATATGTTGAGACTAAAAAGTCATTGGTTGAGACTAGTTGATTGAAAAATTATATCTTATTTAGTAAAAATATCTTGAGTTTGTTGTTTAAGATTACGCCAGGTATCTCTGAGGTTAGGCAGATTGAGACATAGGAGGAATTTAGTTACTTGTGGCTGATACCTCCCACCACTGATGCTCTCAGAGTGTTTCCGCTATGAATGAATAAAATTGCCTTCGAATAGGCCAAACTTACCTTATTCCTACTTAAAGGCATCCCACAACCTATCTGCACTGGCCCTATTGACATGTTTCTCTCGCTGTCAGTCACATTCTACAAACCTGTCAACAGCTAGGAATCCTATCACTGAGCGAATCTTGTCTGACCTGGTTAAAAAGAACTGTTCCATAAAGATACTAAAGTCCCCCCCCCCCTCCCGCAACACTCAACACTGGGCTCTTCAATCATTTTTAAGGTCAATTTTCCCTACCTTTTAAATTAGCATGGCCTCAACCACAAGACCAGTCTGATTCTTAACCCATTCTCTAGGGACATCAGGTGGCCCATCTTACTACTCCTATACACTCTTCTATCAAATTGTACCTACTGCTTAAACTTTCATGCCATTTTTGTATAACCTTATTGCATTGCCACAGGCAGAGGTGGCACATGTAGCACGTGCCTCCTCCCCCATTTTCGTTAAAAGTGCCTTTCTCAGAAAGAAAAAGGGTTATTTTTTATTGGACAGGTGGAAGAAGTACCCTTCTCAGAGAAGACAAGTGCCTTTTTTTTTAATAACGAAACACATTTAGACTTAAATTGTGAAATTTGACAGGTTTCGTGCGCATATAATATATTTCCTATGTCCCCTAAAGACAAAGTTGAGGGGTAAACAGCTCTGATTGGACTTGTTTTCATATTAAAAAAAGCATTCACATCTGCCCACCTTTATTTCCCCCTCTTTAGAATAGGACTCTAAAATAGCAATTTAAAATAGGACCTAGATAGTGCGAGCCACCCCAAATATAGTGGGTCCCAGGTATAAAATATTTGATGTGTGCCAGGCCCTTGCCCTTACACCTTCTTTTCTAAGTTAAAAAAGTCTCTGTCACATAGATGAAGCTTTATTATTATTTCTAATAAAAAAAATATAATAATTTAAGGGGGGGAAGGGGCGTAGATAAAGGGCACCCACCATTTATTTGTATATTGATTTTTTGCATCTTTAGTGCAATTTTGTCATACCCCCCCTCCCCCCTTCCCTTCCCCCTGTATGCAAATCCCACCCAAGGCCTTATTATAACTAAGGGTATTGAAGAAAGTGACACAAACATTTTCTTGTGCAAGCTGCCCCAATTTCAGTAGTGGAGCATCTTTAAATTAGGGTCTGAACAAAAACAATGCGGGCCCATGCCTGATTTGCTGAAGACTTAAATGTGAATTTTGAGCTATGTTGTCTAACCTAACAAATACTGATATACCGAGCAAACGTAACACTATAGGCCTGTGCACTTTTGCCGTTGCATGGCCTAAGGTTAAACCACTGGCCTCAAACTCCACTTTTTGTTTTAGGACGACATAGGTATTTTACCGATGACTTAGTATTACCTAGAATACCAAAAGTTACATAACATACTAGGAAAAAATCAAAGTGACCAGTCTCTTATAAATAAAGTGACTTTTATAAATTATTACAGTCAATGGGGAAAACTTTACTTTTGGCATATTCTTTGTTTGTGTGGAGTGAGTCCTTGAAATTGAGCTTCTCTGCACATGGTGGGAGGTACTGCATATTCATATCCCCAAATAATTTACATATAAAACTTTATTTACCATATTTGTGAAATAATTATTTCACTTGGTGAAATTATTTACCAAATATGGCAAATTATTGTTTGCTAAATAATTATTTGTTAATTTTTTTTTTACGCTTGCCGATGGGTCGTCAAGTGTAAAACAATTATCAAACAAATAATTATTTAGCAAATCGTTATTTAGCGTATCATATAGCAAATAACTATCAAATTATTTACCAAATATGGTAAATACCTTATATTATTAGTTTTGTGCTACCAGCATGACTGCATAGGTTCCTTATGCTATTAGCATCAGAACCAAAAAGAAATACTTTCTTACCTGCCCCCAGATCTGTAAACATGATATATTGTTCAATGCTTTTCAGGAATGGTTAAAGAGTGGTTAAATTTAA
Organism: Chiridota heheva; assembly: GCA_020152595.1. NCBI lineage: Eukaryota > Metazoa > Echinodermata > Holothuroidea > Apodida > Chiridotidae > Chiridota > Chiridota heheva. The sequence goes on from JAIGNY010004509.1 coordinate 3,445,611, forward strand.
AGAATTGGTTAAAATTAAATACATTGTTTTCTCTCAAATTTTCAAAAGAAATGATAATATTGGTCATTATCACATACTGTATGGTGTACTCATACATGATAATGGTGCAAAAAAAAAGGGAAGGATTCCTTAATTTGATTTCAAGTGACATTGTTAAGCTTTAATCACTATAGCTTCATGTTTGTTAAATATGAATGGGACTATAAGCGTGTACATATACCTGATAATGGACAGGGAAGCATAACACAAATATGAGATGGCATGCATATATTTAAAACAATACATCAAAGCATGTTTGCCTGGCTCATGTTTAACTGATAAGACACTTGATGGAAACTCTGTGGCAGAGAGATTGCATGCAAGAGAACCATTTGATTATTCTAGGGCCCCTCACTGAGTGCCCCGAGAACCATTTGATTATTCTAGGGCCCCTCACTGAGTGCCCTGATAACAATTTGATTATTCTGGGGCCCTTCACTGAGTGCCCCGATAACCATTTGATTATTCTAGGGCCCTTCACTGAGTGCCCCGATAACCATTTGATTATTCTAGGGCCCCTCACTAAGTGCCCTGATAACCATTTGATAATTCTAGGGCCCTTCACTGAGTGCCCCGATAACCATTTGATTATTCTAGAGCCCTTCACTGAGTGCCCCGATAACCATTTGATTATTCTAGAGCCCTTCACTGAGTGCCCCGATAACCATTTGATTATTCTAGGGCCCTTCACTGAGTACCCCGATAACCATTTGATTATTCTAGGGCCCTTCACTGAGTGCCCCGATAACCATTTGATTATTCTAGGGCCCCTCACTAAGTGCCCTGATAACCATTTGATAATTCTAGGGCCCTTCACTGAGTGCCCCGATAACCATTTGATTATTCTAGAGCCCTTCACTGAGTGCCCCGATAACCATTTGATTATTCTAGAGCCCTTCACTGAGTGCCCCGATAACCATTTGATTATTCTAGAGCCCTTCACTGAGTGCCCCGATAACCATTTGATTATTCTAGGGCCCTTCACTGAGTGCCCCGATAACCATTTGATTATTCTAGAGCCCTTCACTGAGTGCCCCGATAACCATTTGATTATTCTAGAGCCCTTCACTGAGTGCCCCGATAACCATTTGATTATTCTAGGGCCCCTCACTGAGTGCCCTGATAACCATTTGATTATTCTAGAGCCCTTCACTGAGTGCCCCGAGAACCATTTGATTATTCTAGGGCCCCTCACTGAGTGCCCCGATAACCATTTGATTATTCTAGGGCCCCTCACTGAGTGCCCTGATAACCATTTGATTATTCTAGGCCCTTCACTGAGTGCCCCGATAACCATTTGATTATTCTAGGGCCCCTCACTGAGTGCCCCGATAACCATTTGATTATTCTAGGGCCCCTCACTGAGTGCCCTGATAACCATTTGATTATTCTAGGGCCCTTTACTGAGTGCCCTGATAACCATTTGATTATTTTAGGGCCCCTCACTGAGTGCCCCGAGAACCATTTAATTATTCTAGGGCCCCTCACCGAGTGCCCTGATAACCATTTGATTATTCTAGGGCCCTTTACTGAGTGCCCCGAGAACCATTTGATTATTCTAAAGCCCCTCACTGAGTGCCCCGATAACCATTTGATTATTCTAGGACCCTTTACTGAGTGCCCCGATAACCATTTCATTATTCTAGGGCCCCTCACATGAGTGCCTCTTTAAAGGAGTCTAATAATACTGTTGCTTCTAATATCAACAAACAGTGACTTAGATCCTACCTGAAGGAATGACAGTAATCAAGCCTTGAAGTATAGCTCTGCAAGAATTAACATTAAGATAAAAACAAGAACTTGAAAACAGTTTTTACCATTTTCTTGCTGGGGACACTGCGCTTCAACAAAGTTTGCCATGCCAGTTTCTGCAACAAACATAGGAATTAATATAGTTAGTCATTTATCTTAATTATAACAAAAATATTTCATTTCAAATTTTGAATGCATTCGAAATTGATAAAGTGATTTGTTTGCTTTACAGAAAATGAGTCATAAAATGTAGCCACAAAATAGATTTGCAAAAATAGGTACAGATTTAAGGGATCAAAACATACAATTCATCAAACTATTTAGAATAATGATAAACAATTAATTAATTATTTGAACAATGAAATAATTTTGCTGAGATTGATAGTATACAGTACGATTCTATGCTGCTTACACTCAGTGGACCTATTAAAAAAAGTAGGGGGGATAATTTATCAGATTTGTCCGTTAAGGTGACACCAAAGGTGTCACTGCAAGCATTAGGAATTATTGGCCCTTAGACCCCTCCAACCCGACACCCCTGATTTTCTCAAAATCAGGGGTACTTCACACCATTCAACCGGAGAGAGTCTTCACAATTCATTGACTATCATCCAGGTATTGTTACACCATACACAACACAGGAGTAATGTATACCTTCTTAATTGACAACATCTTCATACTTTATTTACAGTTCACTTGTTAGCAACCAGCTACTGTTACACTGCACACAATAGGTCATTCATCTTGGGCTCAAAACACATAACTGCTGTTCAGTGATGCAAATAAGATTAGTCTTGGCAGAGCCTAAATAAAAAATATACATTATATGCTTAAGAGAACTTTGTGCAAAACTCATAAATGATTGATGGACCATTCCTCGTAAGGAAGGTTATTTCATCATGAGTGCGCAGCTCTTGTTTTTTGGGTGTGGGTCCAGGGGGCGAAGCCCCCAAAAGCTCTCACAAAATTGACATTTGAAGGAAAAAAAGTTTGTCACAACACATAGTAAGAAGGTGTATTATACAAGTCAAAATTCATGATAAAGAGAGCTGTAATACACCATATACAAAAGACAAAATCATGAAAACGCATAATGCGGAAATATGCTTTATTGTTCACATCAGGGTTCTAGCTACGGTGGGCGGCGCTGGACGGGGCCCGCCCAGGACTCGCAATTCCCGCCCACCACTCGGCTCTAAGGTTCACTCTTCCGCCTAGCACTCAAAACTTTAATTCGGTTAAATAATTAGGTGTTTAAACAGATCTCCTTTCAATCTCGCTCTATTTATGTCATCCGCTGATTTACACACTTAACATACATTATGCACATTCAATTCCGATCAAAACAACTGAACTATAGGAATTTAACGCAATTGAATGTACATACTGTATTATTAAAAAATCACCGTACACGAAGCTCTTTGCATAAACGTACATACATGCACACAGTTCAGGTTCATGTTTTAATCCTTGTAAATCACTGCTGGCAGCTTGCCAAGTTTGTCACTTGCCATACAAACACACTTTAACAAAGTAAAATGACACCCCTAAAGGCCCAAGGCATGCTTATAGACCCGGTCCAAATGTAAGTAACCAATCACATTTGTTATAAATCCTATATGCACTTAACGTTTTAACGGACTGATCGATATTCTTTTGATTTGTGGGGGATTTCATATTGATAAAAGTTGTTGCGTAGTTCATAGGAACATGTGCCGCTTGGTCTTTGTCGAACGATACTGGGACGAAAATAAAAGCGGTAAAAAGTTGGGGCAAGATGAATTACTGTGGTGTAGGGGTTACCATACCTGTCTACAGACCACAAGGCCCTGGGTTCAAGCCTGGGCTGGGTAGACACGCCAGTGCACCACAACTGGTTATCAAAGGCCGTGGACACTGACTTGGTTGTCAATGTTATGTTTGTCCGTACGTCGTACCTGTGTTCTTGTCCGGGTCGTATTAAGCGTTTCGTGATAGCATTGTTCCTATCATAACCGAATACGCAGGCAACGACCCTGTCATTGTAATTGTGTGTTCACTCGTCGTCGTCGTCGGGCAAGATGAATAACAATGAGTTTCCGGCATATGTTTGTACCTTTTTGGAGTAGGGAGAAGGAGGGGGAAAGGTGGGAGGGCACTTCAACAGTTGAATATCCATTGTATTTGGAATATCCAATGTAAATACAATATTTTTTGTAAATCCTTCAACAATTCCAATTTAGAAAAGAAAAAAACGCTTTCATTGACAATTTGTCAATAGAAGTGGACTAAATTTGAACAGTTCTTCATGGGCAGGGGGTCTAGGAGGTCACCTTGGATTATCACTGTAGCCCAGCACTCAAACTTGTCTAGCTAGAACCCTGGTTTACATTTGTACATGGTTAGGTTTAACACCACTCTTTGAAAAATATGGGTTTTCAATAATCTACTACAAATTTGTACAAATATTATTAAACTTTTAAAATGAGCCTGTATCAGGTGCACTTTAACACCCACCTCCTCCTCTCTTCCCCCTCCCTCTCTCTCTCTGTCTGTCTTAGTTCATGTATTTAAATACAAAATCGCACAACTGTTTAATATACTGTATTATTTATTACCAAAGAACCATTTTCTGAGAAAATGCCCTTTGGAAATCTAAAAACATAATAAGCACCTGGTATGTAAAAGCTTGAACAGACGGCACCAATCTGAACAAATGGATACAAATCGAAACCGATGCCGACGGATTAAAATATTGAGAGGGGAGGCCGTTCGCCCCCCTATGGTTACCCCACTGGTTTGGTAGGTCACTAAATGTTTTGTTTCCTCTATTTTTTCATGAAAATAACAAAAATAATGAAATAATTAAAAAGGAATGAACAGCGAGAGCAATGGGTACATCAAGTTCGTCTAAGTCTGTGAAAGCTGACATTGCTATGGGTACATCAAGTTGGTCCAAGTCTGTTGTAAAAGCTGACATTGGAATGGGTACTCCAAGTTGGTCTAAATCTGTTGTGAAAGCTGACATTGCAATGGGTACATCAAGTTGGTCTCAGTCTGTTGTGAAAGCTGACATGGCAATGGGTACATCAAGTAGGTCTATGTCTGTTGTGAAAGCAGACATTGCAATGGGTACACAAGTTGGTCTAAATCTGTTGTGAAAGCTGACATTGCAATGGGTACATCAAGTAGGTCTACGTCTGTTGTGAAAGCAGACATTGCAATGGGTACACAAGTTGGTCTAAATCTGTTGTGAAAGCTGACATTGCAATGGGTACATCAAGTTGGTCCAACTCTGTTGTGAAAGCTGACATTGCAATGGGTACATCAAGTTGGTCTCAGTCCGTTGTGAAAGCTGACATTGCAATGGGTACACAAGTTGGATTAAGTCTGTTGTGAAGCTAGCTGACATTGCAATGGGTACATCAAGCTGGTCTATTAAGTCTGTTGTGAAAGCTGACATTGCAATGGGTACACCAAGCTGGTCTAAGTCTGTTGTAAAAGCTGACCCTGCAATGGGTACATCAAGCTGGTATAAGTCTGTTGCAAAAGCTGACATTGCAATGGTTACATCAAAATGGTTTAAGTCCGTTGTGAAAGCTGACATTGTGATGGGTACATCAAGTTGGTCTTAGTCTGTTGTGAAAGTTGACATTGCAACGGGTACACCAAGTTGGTCTAAGTCTGTTGTGAAAGCAGACATTGCAATGGGTACACCAAGTTGGTCTAAGTCTGTTGTGAAAGCTGACATTGTGATGGGTACATCAAGTTGGTCTAAGTCTGTTGTGAAAGTTGACATTGCAATGGGTACATCAAGTAGGTCTTAGTCTGTTGTGAAAGCTGACATTGCAACGGGTACACCAAGTTGGTCTAAGTCTGTTGTGAAAGCAGACATTGCAATGGGTACACCAAGTTGGTCTAAGTCTGTTGTGAAAGCTGACATATGGTACATCAAGTTGGTCTAAGTCTGTTGTGAAAGTTGACATTGCAATGGGTACATCAAGTTGGTCTAAGTCCATTGTGAAAGCTGACATTGCAATGGGTACCCATAGCAAATTGAAATGCAAGCATTGTGTAAGCATCATGTAAGCATTGCATAAGCATTAAACAAGCATCACATAAGCATCGGCGCAAGCAACAAGTACAAATGCTTGCATAAAAATGCAAATGCTTGCATTGGACAATTTAAAATGCTACAACTCTGAAAATGTGTTGACCTACAAATTGTGCATGTCATGCATGCTTTTCTTATGCTTCCAGCTCAATTCTTTGCTTGCGCTTTCCAGTGTGATGCTTACACTTTGCTTGCAACTTTCCAGTACAATGCTTACGCATTTCCAGCGCAATTCCCATGTTTTGCATGCGTCTTTCCATCACAATGCCAGACCCCTAGCTTGATCTAAAAAGGGGCAGGATGGTAGATTTGTTGAGGGGCACATTATTGCATGCGCAAAGCGCTGTGTATTTTAGGCGTGGAGTCACGGGGCCCCCTTAAGGGTCAATCCCCTAGTGAAGAAGCTTTGCGATTTTAGCTACAATCATGCATCTCAGAATGAAGCTATTCTGAATCCTTTAAGGCTCAATCCCCTGGAGAAGAAGCTCTGCGATTTTAGCTACAATCATGCATCTCAAAATGAAACTATTCTGAATCCTTTAAGGCTCAATCCCCTGGAGAAGAAGCTCTGCGATTTTAGCCACAATCATGCATCTCAGAATGAAACTATTCTGAATGCTAAGGAAAAGTCATTAGGGAAACAGGAAAATTGCTTACTATGCTGTCATTCTATATTCTGTATCCATGTAAAGTATTCATTAATGATGCTAATTAAGATCATTTAGAAGAAAAATAAATTAAATCTAAAAAAAAAAAAAATATATATATATATATATTTCTCATGAGGGGCGGGGCGGACCCCCAGAGGGCAGGGCGGGCGCACAGACGGGCGGGGTGACCCTGTGAAACAGCAAAGCTAGGGTCTGCAATGCTTACCCATTGCTTGCATCTTTCCAGCATAATGCTTACGCTTTGCTTGCATCTTTCCATAACAAAGCTTATGCTTTGCTTGCATCTTTCTATCACAATGCTTACTCTTTGATTGCATTTTTCCATTGCAGCACATTTTTCTGACTGACCAGACAGAGCAATGCTAACGCTTTACTTGTGTCTTTCCATCAAAATGCTTATGCTTTGCTTGCGCCTTCCCAGCACAATGCTTCTGCTTTGCTTGCAACTTTCCAGTGCGATGCTTACCCTTTGCATGGGCCTTTCCAGTGTAATGCTTACGCTTTGCTTGCAACTTTTCAGTGCAATGCTCACACTTTGCTTGCATCTTTCCATCACAATGCTTACGCTTTGCTTGCACCTTTCCAGCATAATGCTTACGCTTTGCTTGCAACCTTCGAACGCAATGCTTACGCTTTGCTTGTCTTTCCAGCACAATGCTTACGGCTTTCCAGCATTACTTACGTCTGTCCAATGCAATTATTCCTCGCACTTTGCTTGTGTCTTTCCAGCTTAATGCGTACACTTTGCTTGTGTCTTTCCAGCTTAATGCATACTTTTTGCTTGTGCCTTTTCAGCGCGATTATTATTATTATCATTATTAAACTTATTTATATAGCGCCTCTCCTGTGATCGAAGCGCTTTACAATAAAATTGATAATACATAGACAAACTCTTAATATACAATATCAAATTTTTTCAAAACATTCGCAGGACAATATAAAAGCATAAAAGAATTGGTATAAAATAAAATATAAAAAAAAATAATAAAAAAACCAGATAAATAAAACAAGAAATCAAATATTATAGACTACATAAAACTTAATCAGTAGGAAAAAGATGAGTCTTAAGGGCCTTCTTAAAAGTATAAACAATTTAAGCCTGACGGATTGCAACAGGTAGATTATTCCACAAACGTGGTCCCAGGACAGAAAAGAAGCAGTCCCCACTGACACGATTAGTTCTTGGCACCACAAGGCGAGTGACATCCGTGCTGGCGGATCTTAGACCAACCCATTCAGGCTCATAAATATGCAGCAAATCTTGAAGGTATGAAGGTGCATGCTTTGCTTGCAACTTTCCACCACAATGCTTAAGCTTTGCTTACATCTTTCCATCACAATACTTATGCTTTGCTTGCGCCTTTCCAGCATAATGCTTTCGCTTGCTTTGCTTGCAACTTTCCAGCACAATGCTTACGCTTTGCTTTCATCTTTCCATCACAATGCTTACGCTTTGCTTTCGCCTTTCCAGCATAATGCTTATGCTTTGCTTGCAACTTTCCAGAGCAATGCTTACGCTTTGCTTGTCTTTTCAGGACAATGCTTATGCCTTTCTAGCAATGCTTACACCTGTCTAGCGCAATTATTGCTTATGCTTTGCTTACGCCTGTCCAGTGTGATGCTTATGCTTTGCTTGTGCCTTTCTAGTGCAATGCTTACGCTTTGCTTGCAACTTCCCACCACAATGCTTACGCTTTGCTTGCATCTTTCCAGCACAATGCTTACGCCTTTCCAGCAATGCTTACATCTTTCCATCACAATGCTTATGCTTTGCTTGCGCCTTTCCAGTGTAATGCTTACTCTTTCTTTGCAACTTTCCAGTGTAATGCTTATGCTTTGCTTGTGCCTTTCTAGTGCAATGCTTACGCTTTGCTTACCACTTCCCACCACAATGCTTACGCTTTGCTTGCATCTTTCCATCACAATGCTTATGCTTTTCCAGCGTAATGCTTACCATTTGCTTGCAATTTTCCAGCGAAATGCTTACACTTTGCTTGTCTTTCCGGCACAATGCTTATGCATTTCCAGCAATGCTTACACCTGTCCAGGACAATTAATGCTTACGCTTTGCTTGCGTCTTTCCAACTTAATGCTTACGCTTTTTTTGTGCCATACAAGCACAATGCTTAGGCCTGCAACTTTCCACCACAATGCTTACATTTTGCTTGTATCTTTCCATCACAATGCCCACACTTTGCTTGCGCCTTTCCAGCGTAATGCTTACGCTTGGTTGCAACTTTCCAGCGGAATGCTTACGCTTTGCTTGTCTCTCCAGCACAATGCTTATGCCTTTCTGGCAATGCTTACACCTGTCCAGCGCAATTAATGCTTACGCTTTGCTTATGCCTTTCCAGCATAATGCTTACACTTTGCTTGTACCTTTCCAGTGCAATGCTGATGCTTTGCTTGTAGCTTTCCACCACAAAGCTTGCTTGCATCTTTCCATCACAATGCTTACGCTTTTCTTGCACCTTTCCAGTGTAATGCTTACACCTTTCCAGCACAATGCTTAGGCCTGAGCAGCTCAATGCTAACATCTGTCCCACGCAATGCTTACACCTGTATAGTGCAAGTCTTATGCTGTGTTTGTGTCTTTCCAGCACAATGCTTACTTTGCTTGCGCCTTTCTAGGAGTATGCTTGCTGCATGCACTTTCCTTGGGAATGAAAATGCAAACACCCTGCATGGAATATGTGTGATATATTAGATTATTTTCCATTGTGGTGTTTTCCACTGCAATGCTCAAACTATGTGTATTTCTTTCTAGCAGGATCCTTGTCTACATCTGTCCAAATGTTATTGTGTAAAAGAAAAGAAAGAAAGAAAAAAATAATAATAATTTGAGTGTGTCACATGCAATTGTATTATCTATTTCGGACTAATTGGTTGTCATCATGAACATATACTACCTATACTAATATTATGTACAGTAATTTATAGATATTGATATTTTTGATATTGATGTAAAGGTCCACCTACCCTTCTGCTGGTTCATTATTGTTTTTGAAGCTTTTTGATTTAAGAACAGGGTTTATTTGCATATGCAAGTGGCCTGGTAATTATACTCAAGGAATGGACAAATTGCATACACAATTTTAAAACTTGTATCCCATGCAAGTAAAATGGTCACATCTTCTTAACAAACCAAGTCAAATCAATGTGACTGATCTAGAAAATATGTAAAACATAAGAATTTAACAAATATTCTACCACACCCCATATTACACTAAAGACAATAGTCTGTAGTCGGTCATTAACATTACCAATACACAGTGTGCAGTATGCAATAATATGGGTATCCCAAAATGTGTATGTAACAACAACAACTAGGCTTATAACTCTTCGAGTCTGTAACATTAGGATCTACTCTAGTTTAGGTATACATTTACAATTTTTTGATGATTTGCTGACAGCCCATACAATTTTGCTGACAACCATAAAGCTATGGGGGTGCAGCAGCACCCTCACCCCCCCTCCCCCCCCTCCTTTCCCCTGCTACCTCCCTGCTTATTCTAAATTTACCCCGCTAAGCATAGCAGGGATATTTACAAGAGCTATACTTACCTTCCATGCTATAAATATGCAATCTGGTCACATGACCTGATTCTAACACACTTTTAACCGACCTTAAAAACGTAGTTATAAGCGCAGTCCTGACCTCCATATGACCTCTACTAACCCTCATTTAACATGGCCTGAATGAGAGGGGAGGCAGGCCAGGATGCATGGAAGGTAAGTATAACTCTCGTAAATACCCCCACTATGCTTAGCGGGGTAAATTTACTTCAAGTTTTACCTTTAATACCTTCCATGCTATATGCAATCAGATTGCAACTGAGGATAGGAAGGAAGGGAGTTCAGGTCGCAGCACAATTTTCTAATGGCTGGTACTAAAACTGTTTACTAATCTTATTCTGCTTAAAGGACGAAATTCCTTCTTCTATTAAGGATGAAAGATCTCAGAGTGGGAAGTGCTAAAACATAGTAAACCACTTCTAGTTACAGTCAAACCAAACAAGGCACTATTCGTTAACAGTAACTGAGGCAAACATCGCATGAACCTGAGGTTGAAACTCGGAAAACATGCCAACCGGAACAGTGTTTGGAAACGATATGAATATCATGGTAGTGTCTACAAAAACGCCACAAAACGCACCGAGTTCGTCCACGAGACGGAACCGGCTAGTAAAATACAATTGGGAATGAAGCGTGTACTAGCTAAAATGAATTAAAGAATTCCCGGACCGGGGAAAAATTTGTTAGCGCGTAACTGCGTAAGAGCAAAAGTTAGCAGGGTGACACAAACTTTGCAAAGTCAGGTAAAACCAAGGGAAAAAAAACGCGATATGCGTTTTCCCGAATGGCGGCACGAGAAATCCCGTGAAAGGGGCTATGCCTTGAACCCAAGTGCATACCCCGGCTGTTCCATGAACAGTGTCAACTACTTTAAGAGATTGCTTCTAGACGATCCTTTGGAGGAAAATGTCTCGTGACACAGTACGATAAGATCTCTGTGTATCTTCCCAGTGGTAGCGAGTCAATGACCATCGACCCTACTGAAAAACCACGATGGATGGCTGCAAAAAGCCCTAGAGCCCGTGACTGAACCAAGTCTGAGAGAGGGCTCCCTCCAAAATGGGGAGGGGGTAAACAACTCCTTAGAAAGGCCTTGCTACGCCGAGGATCGGCGGACAAAGGCCACACAGTCAAACGAAGTGCTCTGGGACTGTGATGCTGTTTGCCCGAGCCGGGAAAAAGACAAAAGTAATCCCAGACCCGAGGCTCGTACGGGAAGCCTGCAAGGTCTCGAGCAGCTGAGGATACCGCAGTTGGCCGGGCCAAGTGGGCGCTATCGGTCGTACGTGGCCTTGCTTTATACTCGGTACTAGCGTGAAAGGTGAAAAACGTAACTCACATAGTGAGTCCCTTTAGAAGTAAATGCGTCGACCCTGAAACCCGCGGGTCAGCTAGAACGCAAAGAATCTATAGCTTGCGATCGTCCACGGATGCAGACAGACCTACGTCTGGGAGACCAAATAAGGTTCTGATTGCTGTAGTCACCTATGGGAAGCACTGTGGGGTTCCACTGAAGAGAGACGATTGTGATCATCTTCTCGTAATCCGAGGTGAGGGGCCTTAAGGCTGGCATAGTTCGTCCCGCACCGAGACGAGAGGAAGGAATTCCTAAACTCTTAGAGTCTCTTCCTCTCTGTCCGAAAAGGAGACCACAACAGTGGTGTAAAGTTGGCGCGGATCTGAACTGCCTTGCTCAGCACTAGCGGTAAAAGGTGAAAAATGCCCGGCATACTGCCGGTGAAAAAGGCCAAGTACCTGTCCAAGTTTCTGTCATAGTTACTCACATGAAATGTGCCCCTACCTCCACCAAGATGAATCTGTCGGCACTGAAGGTGAAAGTCACAACAGGTGGGAGCATCTGCACTACTACCAAATGGGGGTGGCCACCGACTAAACGTGTAAAGGGGAGGTACTGAATGAGATCATCTTCAGCCAGAGGGTAGACTTCAACACCGCCCTCTCCATGACTCACCAAGTCTGGAGGTGTCAAAAATACACATCAGTCGCTGATGGCCGGTGGTGTGTGGGAGGCAACAGCCTCTCCTCCACGGCCTGTGTGATCCAAGACGGAAGTATGGATGTAAAGAGGTCCATGAAGGAAGGAAACATTCTCCCATGGATGGAAGTAAAATTCTTCCCATAAGAGCTTCCAGCTTCTTTCTCTGTCCCTACTCCGGGACCTGCTCCGTTGTGGAGAGAACTGGGGGAGAGAAATGAGGGAAATGCCCAGCATCGGCGAAATGCCCAGGTTGAAGTGCTGTTGAGCGGGAAGAGTCAATCAAGCTGATAGTACTGATAAGTTAATTCTAACTAAGGGTTAACGTACGTCGTACACTTTACGGGCCGTTGACCATGTAAAAAACTCGTACAACTGCGGAGCCCCGGTGATTGAGGAGCAACGTGGCAGATAGATAAGGCTGCTGACCCGGGGCAAAGTTTGTTTAAACTTGTTTAAACTTTACTGACCTAAACCAATGGTTAGCAAATTAAAAGGCAGGCAGTAATGTAAAACGTATACAAAACGGACTGCTAACCGTGTAAAGCAATGTAGCTGCAAGACAGTTTTGGGTCGTAAGACCACGGAGCCATAAGTCATTGTCTATGGCTTCGAAGCGGTGTCTGAAAACTGTAGCAGTTGCGAAACTGTGTAGCTCTAGGCCTCTCCTATCAACAGCGAAACTTGTCTAAGAAGTTGATTGGAAAAGGTGTTAACGTACGACGTATAGTTACAACCTTGGAACTGCAGAGCCAGGCCTTGAAGCCGCCAGCCGGCCGTGTTGAACTGCTTTAAGAGGGTCTTAAAGTATAGTATAAACTATACGTGCCATTGTTTTTAATACCTACCCCAATCATAAGATTCTCTATCAAAAGGCCACCTGTCAAGAAAAGTATCCTTCATGGAATTAATTTTGACAGGGGGTTTAACGTACTAAGTCAACTGTATGAGTCGTTAACCCAAGCACTGCGGTAGAAATCACGAAAGAGTTGACGTGCTGTGTATACTACACGGGCCATTAATTCCATTAAACACCCTTCACCATAGAGCTGTGAAGCTCAGTACGCGTCCCCGTTAAGTAGTATAGAGCCGTTATGGATCTACAAAGGCGTCAACATGACAAGTAAGTTCCACTAGCCGTCTGCCCAGTTTGCCTCTCTTCACCACGGAGCAACAAAGCTAGTGGCTATGCGAGGGGGACTACCGCCGTACTGGTACATGTCCCTAACGTAATATCTATCAGTACAAAAGAACCGTCTGGGTCTACGATAGCGTTAACGTATTACATCGATTACATGAGTCGTTACCTCAGTATTCTTTTATTCACCACGGGGCCACTGAGTTAGTGGCTACGCATGAGGGAGTAAAGTTGCACTCAGTACGCGTTCCTGTTGGAATAGCTAAAAATGTTCTGGAGTCATATGGGATACGGAGGAGTTCACGTGCTATGCAAGCTATACCAGCTGTAAACTCTTTGTTTCACTAGAGAGCTACGAAGCTGGTACATGTAGCTGCGTGGGGAAAAGGCAGTGGGGACTACCATCGTACTCAGTACGTGTCCTGGTAAAAATAACTGCGGCAGAACTCTGTAGCTTCTGGTCGCTTACCACGCAGTTGTGCTGCTGGTGTATGCCGTTAACTCCGTTTGTATCTGTTCACCATGAAGCAGCGTAGCTGGTGGCTATGTGTAGGGGACTGTCATTGAACACTATACGCGTCCCTGCAAAAATGATGAACGCGGAACTCTGTAGCACGCGGCTATCGGTCCCATTATCCTGAAGTTGTCTTACCCGGGTTTATCGTACGTTGTCATTATCCCGTGTAGGTCCTGTGGGGGCTGTAACGGCCTGTTTACCGCAGCCGTGTAAGGCTAGGCTCTGAGAGCGTGAGGGCCCGTAAGGGGCCGCACAATGGAGCTGTAAGGGCTTGTAGAGTGTAGCTACAGAACTGTATGGACCTGTAAAGCCGTGTTCCAGACTCGTGAACTCATGTCTTGGAGCTGTAGGGACCAGTCCGGAGCCGTTCAGAGGGCCCGTAAAGTTGTGGTACTCCCGGGGTTACTGTATATTGTACGTAAAACCGTGCTAATCTCTTTATAATTTGAGCGAAACGTCACGTTCAACGTGAAAATTATATTCAGTGTAGTTCGGACAGTCGTGGAACTACATAACACGGAGAAAATAGCTCTCGTGATGATATGCCTCTCGTGGAGATAGTTTTTTTATAACCAGACCACCACGCTTCGTACCCTAATGAAGCACTTACACGCGACGCATCATGGGGCATCCTGGGTGCGTAACGCACCGACATTTGGGGACCTCCGTGTCCATGATGCTGGTGAATTTTTTTTTGGTTTTTGTGGAACCGTGATGTTCAACGCGGAAATCTTACTAAGGTAGCTCACATGGACGTGGAACTGTGTAGCTGATGGCTATAGTAAAAAAAAAAAAATAGCTCTCGTGACGCTATACTCCTTGTGAAGATTGTTACTTATCACCTGGCCATATATAGCTTCATAGCTAAAGGGTCTATTTTCGGGTTTGTCATACGCTGTATGCTACCCCGCTAAAGAACTATGGAGCCGTACAGACCCATTCGCCGGAGCCGTATGGAACCAAAAGTCGTTGGTTACGAAACTGTACGGACCCGTACAGAGCTGTCCCATGACCCGTAGGGCCGTGTTACGGACCCTTACGGGGCAGCACGGAACCGATCACCAGAGCCATATGGACCCATATGGACTCGTGAAAGTAATCTAATGGCTCTACAACGAGGAGTAAAAAGTTTGTAACTTACGTATAACCCCTTAGGACGCCGCCTCTTGTGGGCCTACCTGTCTCTTCGCGGAACCGTGGTCCACAGCGGTGTACACAGGTTTTTTCTTTTGGATATCACCTGAGCCAAGCGTAACTAAAAGAAGCGTTTAAACGCGATGCATCGCGAGACGTCTTCGGCGCGTGACCCACCTACACTCGGGGACCTGTCCTCCGTGTCCATGATATTGATGAAAAATATTGCGGAACCGTAACGTTCAACACAAAAAAATCTTACTGAGGCAGTTCGCACGGCTGCGGAAGTGCATAGCAAATGGCTACAGAAACAAGAAAAAAATAACTCACGTGATGCTATACTTCTTGTGAAGATTGTCTCTTATCATCCGACCACCTGTGTGGTAAACCAGTCTTTCAACAGCATGAAAAATATCTAACAGAATTATCTAACATAAAATTACCACACATTATCTAATATACAATACATAATGTTGTTCAACATCATAACATTCTTGCCTCAATAGTGACATACAGTAATGATCACTCAAACAAGAAAAGCAGGTAAAAGAAAAGTTTAGTAGCCTGAAGAAAGTGTAGAGATCGTTAAACAATGTGAAGCCTAGTGTTAAACACAAGAGCTACAATAACACAAACATGTTAGGCTGGGGCAAAAATTAAATGACAACTCTATCTGTGAAGAATTTTTATCAGCTTTAGAAACAAACTGTTGCACAATTCCTTATAAGAAAATTAAAACTACAGTGAGCAAAAAACATGATTCATATGCATACCTAAATGGGCAACAAAAGGCTGAATTCCAAGATCGTTCCAGCTTCCAGTTGTTGGCCATGATGTGTAGGCCTAAGGCCTAGGAGCAACCTAACGTTAAGCGCGTACCATGCATCGGCCGTGCATGTACGTATTAACATCAGGCGTCGTGAATGGTGGTCTCGGTGCGTGCGCAACCCATGATCTGATTTTGTGCTGAAAAAAGGCAGGAAACCAGGCTGGATCGCGATCATACTTTCATAGTACACTTGTTGAATTTGTGCAAGTATATTTAAAGGCCTAAATGGAAGCTTTTGAACTTGAAAATCAAAACAAGAGTATTTATTATTTTATGTAGACCTAAATTTATGTAATGGGTTCATACTTGTTGGGATGGTGTTGGGGTGCTAAGATGTTTGTCCCACCCCGTTTACCTTACCTTAAAGGTCACAGGTCAAATAAGTGACCTGACACTTATTTTATGATGAAATTTTGCATCTGCTTTGCTGGGAAATTGTAACTGATCTTTGGTTGATACTTGGTAGGATGGCGTGGATCTGAATCTGAATCGGTTAAGTTGGCAAAAATGCTTCAAGAGGACATGAACGCCAACCGAGCGTAAAAAGTATGAGTAAAAACATGAAAAAACTAGTAAGCAATACAAGTGTTAGTAAGTTTAGCATTGAAACAGTTTAGACTTGGTGCATGTACCATGTCTGACGGTAAAGCATTCCAATCCTTTAGTGTTTGAGGGAAGAGAGAGTGTTTATATACATTCTTTTTAGCATGGGGAACCTGGAAATTAAGGTCATGATTATTTCTTGTATTAGTTCTGACGGTGGGGATAAGTTCATCTTTATTGATGGCGACAAGATTGTTATTAATTTTATATAGCATATATAGCTGGGTGTTGTATTTTCTTGTTTTAAGCAGGGGCCAATCTAATTTATAAAGCATGTTTTTTACACTAGATTTATAAGAGTAGTCTGCCATACAGAACTTGGCTGCTCTCCTTTGAATAGATTCAAGTTTATCCACATCGCACTGGTGATGGGGGTCCCAGACTGCAGATGCGTACTCAAGTACTGGCCTGACTAGAGCTTTATAAGCAGTGGATTTAACGTCGGTGGGACAGTTTGAGAGGTTACATTTTAATAGCCCAAGTATAGAGTTAGCTTTCTTGGTTATGTTATGTATATGTTTATCCCATCTAAGTTTATTATTAATTTCAACACCTAGGTATGGCTGGGAGTTGACATGTTTTAGTGGCTGGTTGCATAAGGTATAAACAGGTGATTTAAAGCATTTCTTAGAGGAAATTGACAAGATGTAGCATTTAGAGGGGTTAAAATTCATTTGCCATTTGTTTTGCCATTGTTCAAGTTTGTTAAGATCATCTTGGAGATTTTGTTGGTCAGGAGGTTATCAATTGTTCTGTACACAAGGCAGTCATCAGCAAACAGTCTAACTGTGCTGTTTATATTATCAGGGATGTCATTTACATATAAGAGGAAAAGTAATGGACCCAAGACAGTACCTTGTGGTACACTGGATAAAACCAGTTTAGAATCAGAGATTTCACCATCACAGACAACACGCTGGATGCGGTTGTTGAGGAATGATGCAAACCAGGCCAGAAGATTTCCATCAATGCCATAGGCGGAAAGTTTGGATAACAGGCACTGGTGTGGGACTTTATCAAAGGCTTTTGAGAAGTCAAGAATAGCCATAGAGACGTTACTGTTTTGGTCAATTTGTTTAGAGATATCATTTATTGTTAAAAGGAGTTGTGTTTCAGTCGATATTTTTTGCACGGAAGCCATGTTGTAAGTCAGTTAAGATATTATGCTCATCAAGGAATTTCATCACATGTGAGTGAATTATATGCTCAAGGATTTGACTACAAACGCAGGTGAGGGAAATAGGTCTATAATTAGCTGGGTTTTGTTTATCACCTTTTTTAAAAACGCTACATATGTTTGCTTCTTTCCACTTGTTAGGGATAGTATCATTATCGACAGAGGTTTGAAAGAGATCAGTAAGAATTTCATAGAGGTCATCAGCGTGTGTTTTTAGAAACCATGGTGGTATTTGGTCAGGACCTGAGGCTTTGTTGGGGTCTAGGTTATGCAGTTGCTTTTTGACACCTTCTGGGGTAATTATAAGTTGGTTTATTTTGCTGTTGGTAAGTGGTTTAGTTACAGGAATTTGGGAAGTGTTTTCTTCTGTGAAAACACTGAAAAACTGGTGATTTAGAATGTTAGCTTTAGTTTTACTGTCACTGCAGAGTTTACCATTATTTAGTAGATCAGACACACCTACAGAGTTACTTCTTAATCTTTTGATATAGGACCAGAATGCCTTTGGGTTTTCGTTATGTGAGTTTTTAAGATTATCACAGATGAAGGTGTTTCTAGCTTCTTTGAGGTTTTGATGGACAGCCTTTCTAAAGCTTTTGTAGGTAGTCCAGTCATTGGCTTGTTGATTAGTCTTAGCTTTTTTAAACAGTTTATGTTTTTTCCTGCAGAGACAGCGTTGGATACAGGTAAACCAGGGCAGATTTAGTTTAGTTGAGGTGAATTTGTGAGGCGTGTTTTTATCAATAATCAATTTAATTTCCTGTTCAAAGAAATTCCATTTTTCATCAACATCAATGGAGTTATTGAATTGAGTATAATATCGCAGTTTAAATTTGGTCAGGTCTTCTTTATTCGTTTTATGTTAGCTTTTTTCTTTCAATAGATTTTACGTTTAGGTAACTTTTTACGAGGGGAGATATTTAGGGTCAGTTCAACAATATCATGGTCACTTATACCGGGAATGACATTAGCTGAGGTAACAGCTGGTGAATTGTTAGTAAAAACGAGATCAAGGATGTTGTTATCTCTGGTGGGTGACTGCACCATTGGAGTGGGATTGAATGAATTGGTCACTTCAAGAAGAATTTTGGCTGCTTCGGAGAAAGCGTTAGTTCCTGAAATAATGTTTTGACTCCAGTTAATATTAGGTTGGTTGAAATCACCAGCAAGAATAACATTGTTTTTGTCAGCATTTTTACCAAGCTTTTGGAGGGATTTTTTCAACTCAAGTAGGCTAGTGAGATCATTGTGACTGGGTCTGTAAAATGTTCCTATATACATGCTCTTTTCCTTAGGAAATTGGAATTTGGTCCAGATAATTTCAGTCAGAGTCTAATTTAGTGAGCTCAGTGAAAACCAGGTCATTTTTTATTGCCTGTAGTACACCACCATAAGTATTTGAATTTCTATCTTTGCGAACGACTGTATAGTTGTCCGGGAAAATTTCAGCACTGGTAATTTCGGAATTAAGCCAGGTTTCAGTGCCAATAATGACATCTGGGTCTTTTTCTTTGATAAGACCTTCCACGGAGGCCGTCTTGTTTCGAACACTTTGAAAGTTGATAACAAGAAGTTTTAGAACCTTCCTTTTTTTTCCTTTTGGGATTTGTTTTCAATTTGACATCGGAATGGTGGTTGGATCCTGAGTCAAGGCCAGAAGAACAATTTTGAAGTGGCTCATATGAGTTAGTACACTTGATGGAATTGTTAGTTGAGAAGAAAGAATTGGAGAAGTTCATGAAGTCACAAGTGTCACACACCCAGGTACAGCTAGAATGCATGAGATCGCTGTATTTTGAGTCGTCAATGCTACAGCATTTAATGTAAATCCATAGATCACAATTGTCACACTGTACTGCTTTTTCGGATCTCCTACACTGGAGTCCACACAGGCCACAAGGTGCCAAACATTCCGAACAAAACCAATCATCAGATGATGATGCAAGAGTATTGTAAGCTGCATTACTAATGCCTGCACACTTACCATGAACCCACAAGTCACAATCATCACAACAAATACCTTTCTGGTTATTTTTGACAGATTTGCTGCATTGTTTGCAAGGATATTTTGGGGAGGGTCCAGGATTGCTTTCAATATCACCAGAAAGGGTAAGGAGTAAAAGGAGTA
Source organism: Chiridota heheva (assembly GCA_020152595.1). Taxonomy (NCBI): domain Eukaryota; kingdom Metazoa; phylum Echinodermata; class Holothuroidea; order Apodida; family Chiridotidae; genus Chiridota; species Chiridota heheva. Next base: position 3,465,264 of record JAIGNY010004509.1, read on the forward strand.
ATTTTCTCCTGCGTGAGTTAAATTTTGTCAATTTCCAACTTGCTTTGTACGAATGTAATTGCCCATCGATACAAAGATAAGTTGCAAGTGGGTGATTTCAATAATCACTAGAGCCAAACAAGACATGGTAACCAGTTCCTGGGGCGTTTAGAGGCAGATTTGATGCCTGGGATGAATGAGGTTGCGACGAATACAAGAAGTTTAGAGAGTTAGAGACGAGTATGTTAACAAGAACAGTACAGGGAAGACGAGGTTGTGAGTGAGAATGAACATGATTGATGGGAAAAAGAATTAATATACTTGACAAACAGGAAATGCAGACAGGTAGAGCAAATAAACACTGTAATTGATGACAAGTTTGTCCCTGTATAATGTGGGTCATGTACATTAGAGGTCAAATAAGTGATTAAAAGAGGAAATAATGCATCTGCTTTGCTGGGTCAACAGCCACCGATCTTTGGTTGATACTTGGTAGGATGGTGTGGAATGATGACAAGTTTTTCCCCTATGTGGGTCATGCACCTTAAAGGTCAGAGGTCAAATAAATGAATAAAAGAAGACATTTTGCGTTTGCTTTGCTGAGGAAACAGTAACTGGTCTTGGGTTGATGCTTGGTTACGGATGGTGTAAATTGATAACAAGTTTGTCCCACTATGATGTGGGTCATGTACCTTAAAGGTCAGAGGTCAAATAAGTGATCAAAAGAGGAAATCTGCTTCAACAGATTATGATAAAGTGAAAATAGGATGCTACATATTTCTGTAATGTTTCACTGATTTTGATTTTGCTTGTTGTAGAATAAAAACAATTGAAGGTCATTAAACATGTACCCCTCATCCAAACTAACTTCTGCACTTCTGTCATTCATATTTTATATGTTGAACTATAGTACGATGTTTTTTGTGCTACTGTAGCATGTTATTTTGCAATTAAATAAAAACTAAGAAATAACAGAACAGTTTTATTTTTGTTTTATTTTAAATGTCAACATGCATGTTAAAAGTTTAAATTTCAGTCTCCAGATGGAACATTGCTTTTTATCAATCTGTAATGTATATACTGAAAAATTCAACAAAGTTACATATGCCAATTTGCAAACTAATTTCAGATATGACTTCATTTTTTTAAATTTCTAGCTTTCAAACTTGTTTAAGATTTGAATTAAAGATAATAGTTAGATCTGCACATTTGCAGACTAACCTCAGATCTAGCTGTGGTCTGCATTTGGCAGATGCCTCAGAAGTCTGCAATCTAATCAGATGTTGATCACCATCTTAGTCTGCATATTTTGCAGATCTGCTTTATCATCTGAATTTGATCCACAAGGTCTGATATACATTTGCACACATTTGCAGAAATCTGCCAGACTATTCATTAGTCTGACAGACTTGTTTCAGTTATCTTTCTGATTAATTTCAGACTAATTTTTCCAGTAGGGCGTGACCTTGCATGTAAAATACTCAAATTCAGGTTGCTTACACAATGCTTGCATGGAAAATAGCTCAAATTTAGCTGACTTACACAATGCTTACATGTGAAATACTCAAATTTGGGTTGCTTACACAATGCTTACAGTGCATGTGAAATACTCAAATTCAGGTTGCTAACACAATGCTTACATAAAAAAAAAGCTCAAATTCAGCTTACTTACATAATGCTTGCATAAAAAACAGCTCAAATTCAGCTGGCTTACACAATGCTTACATGGAAAATAGCTCAACTTCAGCCGGCTTACACAATGCTTACATGTAAAATACTCAAGTTCAGGTTGCTTATACAATGCTTGCATGGAAAATAGCTCAAATTCAGCTGACTTACACAATGATTACATGTGAAATACTCAAATTCGGCTGGCTTACATAATGCTTGCATATGAAATACTCCAATTCAGGTTGCTTACACAATGCTTGCATGAAAAATAGCTCGAATTCAGGTGGCTTACACAATGCTTACATGTGAAATACTCAAATTCTGGTTGCATACATAATGCTTGCATGGAAAAAGCTCCAATTCAGGTTGCTTGCACAATGCTTGCATATGAAATAAACTCAAATTCTAGTTGATTACATAATGCTTGCATTGAAACTAGCTTAAATTCAGTTTGCTTGCACAATGCTTGCATGTGAAATACTCACATTTTGGTTGCTTACATAATGCTTACATCATGCTTGCATCCATTTAAAAAACTAACTTTAGAAAAAATTACGCTTACAATATGCTTGCATAGCTTAAATGATGCTTTTGCAATGCTAACATTTCAATTTGCTATGGGTACATCAAGTTGGTCTAAGTCTGCTGTGAAGCTAGCTAACATTGCAATGGGTACATCAAGTTGGTCTAAGTCCATTGTGAAAGCTGACATTGCAATGGGTACCCATAGCAAATTGAAATGCAAGCATTGTGTAAGCATCATGTAAGCATTGCATAAGCATTAAACAAGCATCACATAAGCATCGGCGCAAGCAACAAGTACAAATGCTTGCATAAAAATGCAAATGCTTGCATAAAAATGCAAATGCTTGCATTGGACAATTTAAAATGCTACAACTCTGAAAATGTGTTGACCTACAAATTGTGCATGTCATGCATGCTTTTCTTATGCTTCCAGCACACCACATCAGTTAAATGAACTTTGTTTCTTTCCAAGTTCATTCTCACATAATTCCCCATTCAGGTGCACAGACCATATGATAGCATAAAAACACCTATATGCACCAAGCTCCAAACATGCATTGCTATAGGCATCCACTCCATGACAAACTGCAATACATTCAAAATCACAGTTCACAATCATATTTCGCCATCTATCGAAAGTGAGGGTAGAGGGTAGGAAATTTCCCTTCCACTTTTTGGGGCTATGTCACATTGCCACAGAATATAAATAATCAGACAAACATTTTACTAAAAATCATTTCTTTTAAAAATGTTGTGTATTGTTTTAAAATGGATTGCTACAATGTTTATTTATTAAGCTTGAACTTAATGTAGATTATGTCTGCAATTAAGGGATGAATAATAAAATCTTACAGTAAACTATACCCTATTCTCTGACATTCCACTTGCTTGTACATGTTGATATTTGATTTTCTAGCAATGAACAATAATCTAACATATGGAGAAAACAAATTGAGAGGGTACACATTAGAGCATTGGACGCGCTATGTTATGTCACTTCACTATCACGTTCCTCAGAATGATTGAGTTTCTGAGCACGACACAAATTTGTTTGTGAAGAATCTTAACAAGAGTGACGTCATGAAGCTCTTTACAATTGTTTAAATAGAAAATGAAACAATTTTATTGATTAAAGTCAAGGCTCTGTTCAATCTACACATACCCATGGGTTTTCAGCTATAATTGAGCAAAATTCAATAAATTAAACAAATTATGGACGTCTACAGGCAACGTAAACTTGCTTTTAAATCCATTTAAGAAAGCAGTCAAAAACATTTCAAAATCAATTAAAAATTGATCATTTTACAAATTTTGAAATTTTAAGTTCCAACAAAGTTGCAGCAACAGGCTAAAATGTTAACTTGCTGCAAGCTAGCTTTTCTGTAAGGGTTATATACCCTTAAACTATAATACTCACTATCTATCTATATATCTATCTTCTGAACCCCATACTATTCTAACACATTTCCAAGTTTTTCTTCACTGAAACATTTTTCTCTCCTACACCACTCCAACATAGCTAAGAGAGCTTTATAATACATTACTGGGAAAATGGACAATATCATGCTTTGGACTGCCAGGATATAGAAGCACATGCAAAACTTGAATGCTGCCATCTTAAAATTAACAATTCTCAAAGAAGAATAGATATTATACTTTGCATTTGGCAGATGATTAGAAAGTCACTGCAGAAACAAGGAAGGGATGGAAAAAAAACTGTCAATATACCAAATGTTGGAAACACACCTGGAGGCAGCATTTGCTAGATTAAAGTACATAACACACTCCAATCAAGAATCTTTGAAGGTTTATATGGAGCTGAACAACATGCATACAGAGAACTAGCAATTGAGCATGTGGTATCAAAAACATAATTATATCTTAACAGCGTTACATACCTTGTCTGTTTCATTCCAAAGAAACAGCAAGTATCTCCTTCAGGGAAATGTTTCCTTCAGCAAATACAGTGTGCATATTTGATTTGCATTATGCTTTTATAATTAGCTCTACCAGTATACAATGGAGTTTCACCCCTAAACTAATCCCTTAAAATTAAAATCGTATAGAACTTCGCCAAATCCCCACTTTCAAAAGGCGAAATAATGACTTCCTTTTACCTGAATACTTAAATGGAATAGAGGCCAAGATTTGTTTAAACAAAATGCAGTCATATAACATCTGATGTCTATATGAGTTTGCCTCACCACCTTTCATATATACAGTACAATATTTGACAAAAAAATAACCTAGAGGAATATGGATGTTTATACAAGTATTTAAAAAGCAAGAGTTTAATATATACACATTTACAAAAAACAATAATTTCAACGAATAACCAAGCCGAGGGAATTGAAAATCAAATCCTTCAATCTAAAATGGTGCTAAAAATAACTATACTACAAGCACTACAATATAAGATCACATATGAAAAAAACAAAAAAAAAAACAGCTTCCCTATGAAAATGCTCTTTTCAGCATTAATTAAGCAATTATATCGATCTTGTTCCTCCAACCTAGTTTCCTTGAATAACAGATATTTACACCTCATTAATTCTGACATTCAAGCACAGGTTGAAGACAACCAAGATGTGTTTAATTGCCTTCTTGCAAAGCATGACCCCTTGAGAAATGAAGTTTTCCAATATTGGGCAGATAGCAAATGGTGACCTTCACAATATTTGAAATCTTCAATCCAATCAGGCCGCTACGGTACATGCCCTCCGGAGGCAGATTTAGCTGTCAGTAAATTAAACAAGGAGATTTTCCTTTTGTCTGTGAAATTTAATACCTTGCCCGAACAAACATTGCTATATGTACTTTCCACTGTATCTTATTTTCAAAACGGTAGACTGTTCAATGAAGCCTAAAGTGTGAGGTGTGGTGCGTTTTTTTCTTTTTGCAAGTTGAATTAAAACTCTCGGTTAGTTCTGTTAAAATATAAAAGATGTTGGAAGATTCTCTGAATTACTTTCAACAGAGAAAAACAAACTCACATACCTCTCACACTCCTATGCAGGAAAGTTTATTCAGATTAGGCACAGTAAATATATATACAAGTTTGATATCATCTTTTGTTTTTTTCATGAAAAAATTATAAATCAATGTTACTGTGTGTGTTCAGTGTTGCAGCCCAATCTCAAATGAAAGAGACTATTAAAAGAAACAAAACGGTGATGCATGAAGAAAAAAATCAAATATCTTATTCCGTTAAGGATACATTCAAGTTGAAAAGTGTCACATTTGTGTAGAAATGACTGGAATCTGACTAATTGTGACCTCACATCCTCATGAGTCTTTACACATTCTATCATATATTTCCTGATATTTGTGGCATAAACCATGTCAGGAAAGTATGTAAAACAGAAGGAGGTGATTATAATTCACCACCTGAAGGAAAAACATATCACAGAAAGTGGCCTCTCCTACAGTAGACTTTCCATAAGTCATTTTCACACTATAAACTAAATTATCTCCTAGTACAAACATATGGTAAGATTCTTCCATGCAAGATGAACTTGCTAAGTCCTATTAACAAGTGTTCAGATACTAAGGGGTGACACACATCACTTTTGCAATTGTTACTGTACCATTTTAAATGTAATCCACATTTTGTTTCCCAATCTATTATTCATTCCTTAATACTAGTTCACTCTAAGTAAACATTCCACCCCAATAAAGATTTCCTGATTACCCCAGACATCTTGCATGTAAGAATAAATTTCAAAAGAAATTCTCTACGGCACTCAAAAGGAATTCTCAGTATCCCAAATTGCCTCTTTTTGCCTAGTTGTTTTATTGCTAAGGGTGAGAACATGTGTTTGCTTTTCATCTTGTATGGTTTCCAACAAGGCTCCTTACTGGAATATCACCGTCAAAACTTTAAAGAACACTTTATTAACCAAATGGATCACTGGTTAAGGACCCACAGGGATCTGGTCATTTGCTTGTATCAGCTTGTGCCATGGATAAGCACTGACCACCAACCAAGAAGGGGGAAGGGGGGGGGGGAGGAGGAGGGGCTGGAGGGGAAGCCACCCTGGCCATTTTAAGGGGCTCATAAGTAAATATACCATTAATGAAAAGTTAAAACAAAAGGTGCAATGCACAAATGGTTGGACAAGGTGACAGATAATCATGAAAGATTCGAGCCCTTACATCAGCGATGTTCTGATTTTCCCCATGTTGAAAAATCAAAAATCTCAAGGCTGCAGAAAAATCACACAACTTCCCCCACACCGACCCACACATATGGTGTGCAATAACAAATGCACTGTATGTATGTATGTACAGAGTTTAATTAGAAAAGCCCAGCTGCAAATTTAATCTAGTGTAAACTAGATGAACTGCGGTTTCATGATTCGTCAGTGAAGTATGGCAGGTAAAGCCCAGCTTCATGATTCATCTAGTGAAGACTGCATGAAAAGTCCAGTTAGTGATTCATCTAGTGCAGAATGCAGGTAAAGCCCAATTTCATGAATCATTTAGTGAAAACTGCATGAAAAGTCCAGTTAGTGATTCATCTATTGCAGAATGCAGGTAAAGCCCAGTTCATGATTCATCTCGTGCAGAATGCAGGTAAAGCCCAGTTTCATAATTCATCTAGTGAAGACTGCATGAAAAGTCCAGTTAGTGATTATATCTAGTGCAGAATGCGGGTAAAGCCCAGGTTATGATTCTCCTAGTGCAGAATGCAGGTAAAGTCCAGTTCATGATTCATCTAGTGTATACTGCAGGTAGAGTCAATTTTCATGATTACTCTCCTGAAGACTGCATGTAAAGTCTTGCTTCAGGATTCATTTAGTGCAGACTGCAGGTAGAGTCCAGCTTCATGATTCGTCTAGTGAAGAATGCAGGTAAAGCCCGGTTTCATGATTCATCTAGTGAAGACTGCATGTAAAGTCTTGCTTTAGGATTCATGTAGTGCAGACTACAGGTAAAGTCCTGCTTCATGATTCATTTAGTAAAGACTGCAGATAAAGCCCGGTTTCATGATTCATCTAGTGAAGACTGCAGGTACAGTCCCGCTTCAGGATTCATCTAGTGCAGACTGCAGGGAAAGTCCAGTTTTATGATTTACCTAGCGAAGAGAGCATGTGAAGTCTCATTTCAGGATTCATCTAGTGCAGACTGCAGGGATTATCCGGCTTCATGATTTAGCTAGTAAAAACTGCAGGTAAAGTCCCACTTCATGATTAGTCTGGTGAAGACTGCATGTAAAGCCCAGTTTCGAGACTGCAGGTAAAGTCCAGCTTCATCTAGTGAAGACTGCAAGTAAAGTCCAGCTTCATGATTCATCTCGTGAAGAATGCAGGTAAAGTCCAGCTCTATGATTAATTTAATGTAGACTGCATGTAAAGTTTTTTCTGTTGCTTCTTTAATCCCTATTCTTTTAAGTGTAATTAATATTTTGGAATCTTAAGCCGCCAGTGTCCCCCTCCCCTACCTCACTATATTAATCGTCCTCCCCTCACCATTCAATGTTGGCCGTTGTTAGTGATTTTCCTGGAAATGACTTTAAGAAAGATATAAAATTAACATTGAAAAGTGGGTAGAGGGTAGGTTACAATTCTCAAAAAATTGAAAAAAAGAAATACAACACTATAGCATATGTAGTTCTCAAAACACTGAGTTGTTTTAAAAGTTTTGTCAAAAATTGTCACAAGAAAGAATGTCAATTTTTCGCACCGATAGTTTGCATTATTTTTTGGTATTTGATGCATTTTGAGTGTCTAGAGAAAAATTAGCGATATAAACTTAAAAGACAATAAATTATGATGAATAAGAATAGACTTGGAGATTGGAATAAATAAATAGGTCAAAGGAAACTATTCTAGGTGTCTTTGAACGTTGCAAATGCCTGAGAATTAGCACGCTTTTCGAGGATTTAATGAAAAAAAACTAGTCCCATATGGCATCCCATGTCCCACATGGCATCCCACCCCATGTCCCACATGACATCCCACCCCATGTCCCACATGACATCCCATCCCATCCCACATGGCATTCCACCATATCTTCCACCCCATGTCCCACATGACATCCCATCACTTGTCCCACATGGCATCCCACCCCATGTCCCACATGATATCCCATCCCACATGGCATTCCACCATATTTTCCCTCCCATGTCCCACATGACATCCCATCACTTGTCCCACATGGCATTCCACCATATGTCCCACAAGGCATCCCAACCTATGACCCACATGGCATCCCACCCTATGTCCCACATTGATCCCATCCTACATGTGTGTCCCACATTAATCCAACCATATGTACCACATGACATCCCACCCCATGTCCCACATGGCATCCTCCCTGTGTCCCACATAGCATCTCTCCTAATGTCCCCATGGCATCCAACCTTATCTCCTGCATCAGTTGCTTCCCACGTGATGTCCCACATGGCATCCCACCTTATGTCCCACATTCGATCACACCATATATTCCATATGGTATCCCTCCCAATGACATCCTACTTTATGTCCTACATGAAATCACATCCCATGTCTCCATTGCCTCCTACCCTATGTCACACATGGCATCCCATACTATGACCCACATGGCATCCCATCCTATGTCCCACATGGATTCCATCCTACATGTATGTCCCACATTAATCAAACCATATGTACCACATGACATTTCTCCCTATGTCCCACACGGCATTCCACATGGCATCCCACCCCATGTCCCACATGGCATCCCACCCCATGTCCCACATGACATCCCATCCCATGTCCCACATGGCATCCCACCCCATGTCCCACATGACATCCCATAGGCTCCATAAGAAGTCTCATCCTAGTGATCACAGTCCCTGATTGAGCATATACTATGTATGAAAGTGTCAGTTTATATAATAACTTATATGCAAATGACTTGTTGAATAAGAAAAAAAGGCAGAGTCAAATAATTATGCCTGATTTAGCCCTTGGTGTATATACCACACGGTATATATAATATTATATGTCCCGCATGGCCCCCATCCATGTCCCACATGGCATCCCTCCCTACATCCATATGCAGTCACATCTTGTCACACTCCCTGACTAAGCATACTAAATAACACAAGTTTAGTCAGTTCATATACTGTAGCAACTTTACGCAAATGACCACAATAATAAAGGCAGAGTTTAAAAATTATGCCTGATACAACCATTGGTGCCCAAATATTTTGATGAATTTTAAATCTCCAGAGCTACGGAAAAAACTCTTGAGGATCTCTGAAGAATATTGGAAAATTATATCATTTTACAGTTATCTTCAAAGAAAATATCAAATGTTTTATAGAATTTTTAAGGAAACTAGTCTTCAATCTGTCTTAAGTGTCTCTGAAAAACTTTAATATTTTGTAAGGAAATTCTAACCTTCCATAAGGATATCTGAAGAAACTTTAACATTTTCTGAGGAATTCTCAATTTTTTTTTAACATTTCTGAAGAAATCTCAGGAAAAACTGTGGATGGCCGGCAAATAGCCATTACATAGGTTCGCATTATGCTTCGCATGCTTACCAATAAATGACGATAAAAAAACGTTGTTAATCTAAGCATATGTAAGAAAACTATATTCAATAAATAAAAATAGAGAAAATAAAAGGGAATGCTGACCCTCATGTATCGATGCTGTCACCTCTTCCCCTCCTTTTTAAAAATTAAAACTGCCTGATCACTTTGACACAAAATTGACTGATTTGAAGCAGAAATGACAGATTTCAGGCATAAAATGCAGTGCTTTTCATGAACCTACTTATTTATTGTAGATTACAAATCCTAAATGCTGGAAATCCCATCAGGGGCTTCCCCTGAACCCCATGGGCTTCTGCTCATGGCCTCCATTGCACGGGATGCTTATTCTGTGATCAGGCTCGCTTCACTCGCACAGGCCTCCAACCCACCACAGTGCAGGGCTTCCACCAAACTTACATCACTGATTGAACATTTATAAATCATCAATGCTGTCTTTTTTGTAGGTTGTTTCACCCCTCTTTTAAACAACTTTAGTAGCTTGATAATTTTTTTGGACATGCCATATTTTTCAAGACGTTTCCTGTTTCGCTATCCTACTTTAATGTATTCCCCCTCCCCTTCCCCACACCCTTCCTTTAATTGACAATACTTGACCAATTTGAGGCGAAATGGACCAATTGACAGATTTGGGGCATAAATTTCTGATTTGTATTTTGCTTTTTACAAAATAAGCCCAAATATTCTTAAAAAATATTCTGTGATTTTCTCAGACAATGTTGGGCAAAGTCGTTGAAACACTTAGTGAAAATATAACTTGCTATTGTAAATGATTTCACATTTAGAAATCAGAAATGTTGGAATTTTTTTTTAATGCTTCTTTAATTCCTATTCTTTCAATTGTAATCAATATTTTGGAATTTTAATAGCATTCTTATTAAGTTCATTGACAGTGCCAGTATCCCCCTCCCCTACCTCACTATATTAACCATCCTCCCCTCCCCATTCAATATTGACTGTTGTTACTGTGTTTCTAGGAAATGATCTTGAGAGAGATATAAACTCAACATTTAAAAGGGGGGAGGGGGGTTACAATTCTCAACAAAAACAAATTTCAAAGAAATACAATGTAGTTCTTAAAATGCTGAATTGTTCCAACAGTTTTGTCCAAAATTGTAGGCATGGTCATCTCTGCTGCATGCATATATGTTACAGGTACAGTATTATACCCTGTCTTAAGGGTTGGCCAGGCTTAGCTAGCCGAGGAACAACTTTGGAGAAGCTATAGATAATATTGTATTATGTATCACAAAAGTAAAGGGAATTAAGAAAGGTTAGGACATGGTTGTGACAGCTGCCCAGTACATTTGTTGTCTGTCTTCTAAAGTGCTAATCGCCAGTCACTTTGAGTAAAGGTCACCACCATACAAACAAATTTTGTAGTGCATATCAACTTTATAAGCGAAGTGAAATTAAATATACTTGAATTTTACAGTGTACCTTAATATCTTACCAATCAAATGCTTACAATTAAAAATGACAAAACATTTCTTCATTATATTTTGAAACAAAAGTGCACTCTTGACGAAATGCTCCCTTCATTTGTGATTCAACTGCTCAATCTTTGAAATGACAGTACTCTGAGAGGATTTGACTCTAAGCAAAGTCCAGAACAAATACAATTCTGATTAGATTACACTTGCACGTATGTAATTCAACATGAACCAATTTACAAGATGGGGTTTTCAGAATAACAGCAAAAAGGTGAATGACTTCACGGAAGTGCATGATTTTTCAAGTGCTTCATGTTTTTTTTTTTTATTTTATCCGTTCCAGGGAATGGTGGAGAAAAAAAGGGAACAGAAATAAAAATGGAAATTGAAAGTAAAAACAGTATTTCAAACAGAAAGTACAGACAGTATTTCTGCAGTCTTCATTAGATGAAGCATGAAGCTGGACTTGCATTTTGCAATCATTATAAATTCTAGCTTCCTGCAATCTAATTGTGTAAAGGATGGCTTGGCCTGAAGGGAATGATTTGGAGCTCTTAGTTTAATGAGAACTACAATCTTGGACAAATTTGTTGTGTCACTTTTGCACTTGTACCCATTTCAATGTTACTTGAAACGAATGCATACTGGGATGATCCTCTTCAACTGGTCCAACATTGAGGTGGGATACAAGCAGCTTAAAAATGCAACAACTAATTTTGTGCAATATTGCAGATACAGTACAATGATTGTAATGACGATGAAATCTTCTCTTGAAAGAACCTGCCTGTATGAACTGCACCCAAACCACGCACTGCAGGGCACTTTTCACATCGAATGTGGTATTTGCATAGATTCCACTCTTTTGTTCTCCAGTTTTCTATCTCAGAATAGTTTGTGTTCCCTATCTTAAATCAATGACAGCTGTGGCACAAAATATTGACAATTACACTTGTCATACATATACATTTTACAACGTTCAACTGATAACATTTGTAGGCCTATACTACCAGATAACATCATTTGATTGATTGGACGTCTGCACTCATGACCAGTGGTGTAGCCAGGATTTTCATATTGGGGGAAGGGGGGTGGGGAATTGAATTGAACTGACATAATATTTAGTGGTGTAGTTGAGGAGTGACACCAAAGGTGTCACTACGAGCGCAAAGTGCTCAACTTGTCGGGGTGGGATCCAGGGGCCCGCTTAAGAGCCCCTGGGGATCTTCTTGCAAAATTGACATTTTAAGAGCAAAAAAGTATGTCACAACGCATATAGTAAGAAGTTGTATTATACAAGTCAAAATTTATGCCAAAGAGAGCAATAATACACCATATACAAAATCAAAGTGCAAAGCTCTCGACTTGTCGGCATGGGGTCCAGGGGCCCGCTTAAGGGCCCCTGGTGGGGTCTAGGAATGAAGAGCCGGTAGTGGTCCAAGGGCAAAGCCCCTGAAAGCTCTCGCAAAATTGACATTTCAAGGGAAAAAACGTATGTTACAATGCATAGTAAGAAGGTGTATTAAACAAGTAAAAATCCATGCCCAAGAGAGCTATAATACATGTACACCATAAACAAAACACAAAATCATGAAAATGCAGAATGTGTAAATATAATGTTTTATTGTTTACGTTTGAACACGGTCAGGTTTATCATCACTCTCTGGAAAATATGGGTTGTCTACAAGAAAGGTTTTCGATAATTTACTACAAATTTGTATAAATGTTGCCAAGCTTTTAAAATGAGCCTGTTCTGTATCACGTGCACTGCGACATCCACCCCCCCTCCCCCTCTCTCTCGATGTCTAAGTTCATGCATAGTATACAGTAGCATAGCAAGGTTTAACATCCTGAAAGCATCCTAAGTGTTGGACATTACATCAAGATGGATTTAAATACAAAATCACACAAATGTTTAATATATTACCAATAAACCTTTTTCTAAGAAAGTGCCTTTTTGAAATCTAAAAACATAATAATTATTATAGCACCTGGAATGTCAAAGCTTGTTGAACCGACGGCACTAATCTGAAGTGACGGATTAAAATCTGAACCAACAAATTAAAATAATAGGGGGGGGGGAAGGGGGGGGGTCGCCCCCTTGGGCTATGCCACTACTCATGACTAAACAGAGGTAATCCCTATGGGGAGAAAATCAATAACATTTGATGTAGAGTAACATCCACAGACTATACCTTCAGTTTATTTGTAATAGCATGGCTTTAATTTCAGTTGTTGACACCCTGAGTGAAATTGGGGAAGGGGAAGGGCGAGTGAACCAGAGGTAAAATTTGCCATATGTATGTTGTTTAAACACTCATCTCTACCTACAAATACACCACAAACTGATGACTTTATTTCTATGGACATTCATGCCCTGACCTACTTCTTCAGATTGATCAATTCAAGTAGAGATGGCCTGGAGTTATATTGCTTTGTACTTATTACAAGGTAATAACCTGCTCAGGGGCATTTGGAAGGTGAAATACTGAACAACTGTAATAAGGCCAATTATCTAAGCTTGCATTTTGCAATAGTTTCTTCAGGGAGTATCTTTAATACAATCATATCAGCAAATGTAATATCTTACTATTCACAGTGTACAAAAAAATGTATTTTGTATGACAAAATATGACACTTCACATGTAGCTACAGCAATGAAATTGAAGATTAAAGTAAAAAAAGTCCTATTATCTCCATGTTCAGATGGAGTGCTTCACTCATTAAGCCATTAGTGTTATTTAGAGCACTACCTTTATCATTTGAATGTTGTAATAAAACAAACAAATTAATGAGATTAAGTGAAATATTGAGGAGTAAAATCAAGGCTGTGCTCAGTGATGGCACCAAAAAGTTTGCTTAGAGGACAGGAGGCAAATAATGCATACGAATAGCACAAACCAGACAAGGAGGGCATGTATATCATCCAGAATCATGAATATGAATAGCACAAACCAGACAAGGAGGGCATGTACATCATCCAGAATCATGAACATGAATAGCACAAACCAGACAAGGAGGGCATGTTCATCATCCAGAATCATGAATACGAATAGCACAAACCAGACAAGGAGGGCATGTACATCATCCAGAATCATGAATACGAATAGCACAAACCAGACAAGGAGGGCATGTTCATCATCCACAATCATGAATATGAATAGCACAAACCAGACAAGGAGGGCATGTACATCATCCAAAATCATGAACATGAATAGCACAAACCAGACAAGGAGGGCATATTCATCATCCAGAATCATGAATATGAATAGCACAAACCAGACAAGGAGGGCATGTACATCATCCAGAATCATGATTATGAATAGCACAAACCAGACAAGGAGGGCATGTATATCCTCCAAAATCATGAATATGAATAGCACAAACCAGACAAGGAGGGCATGTACATCATCCAGAATCATGAATATGAATAGCACAAACCAGACAAGGAGGGCATGTATATCATCCAGAATCATGAATATGAATAGCACAAACCAGACAAGGAGGGCATGTACATCATCCAGAATCATGAATATGAATAGCACAAACCAGACAAGGAGGGCATGTACATCATCCAGAATCATGAATATGAATAGCACAAACCAGACAAGGGGGGCATGTACATCATCCAGAATCATGAATACGAATAGCACAAACCAGACAAGGAGGGCATGTACATCATCCAGAATCATGAATATGAATAGCACAAACCAGACAAGGAGGGCATGTACATCATCCAGAATCATGAATACGAATAGCACAAACCAGACAAGGAGGGCATGTACATCATCCAGAATCATGAATATGAATAGCACAAACCAGACAAGGAGGGCATGTATATCATCCAGAATCATGAATATGAATAGCACAAACCAGACAAGGAGGGCATGTACATCCAAAATCATGAATATGAATAGCACAAACCAGACAAGGGGGGCATGTACATCATCCAGAATCATGAAGATGAATGGCACAAACTGGACAAGGAGGGCATTTATATCCTCCAGAATTATGAAGATGAATAGCACAAACCAGACAAGGAGGGCATTTATATCCTCCAGAATCATGAATATGAATAGCACAAACCAGACAAGGAGGGCATTTATATCCTCCATAATTATGAAGATAAATAGCACAAACTGGACAAGGAGGGCATGTACATCATATAATATCATGAATATGAATAGCACAAACCAGACAAGGAGGGCATGTACATCATCCAGAATCATGAATATGAATAGCACAAACCAGACAAGGAGGGCATGTATATCATCCAGAATCATGAATATGAATAGCACAAACCAGACAAGGAGGGCATGTATATCATCCAGAATCATGAATATGAATAGCACAAACCAGACAAGGAGGGCATGTACATCATCCAGAATCATGAATATGAATAGCACAAACCAGACAAGGAGGGCATGTACATAATCCACAATCATGAATATGAATAGCACGTACCAGACAAGGAGGGCATGTATATCATCCAGAATCATGAATATGAATAGCACAAACCAGACAAGGAGGGCATGTACATCCAGAATCATCAATATGAATAGCACAAACCAGACAAGGAGGGCATGTACATCATCCACAATCATGAATATGAATAGCACAAACCAGACAAGGAGGGCATGTATATCATCCATAATCATGAATATGAATAGCACAAACCAGACAAGGAGGGCATGTACATCCAGAATCATGAATATGAATAGCACAAACCAGACAAGGAGGGCATGTACATCCAGAATCATGAATATGAATAGCACAAACCAGACAAGGAGGGCATGTACATCATCCAGAATCATGAATATGAATAGCACAAACCAGACAAGGAGGGCATGTATATCATCCAGAATCATGAATATGAATAGCACAAACCAGACAAGGAGGGCATTTATATCCTCCAGAATCATGGATATGAATAGCACAAACTGGAAAAGGAGGGCACGTACATCATCCAGAATCATGAATACGAATAGCACAAACCAGACAAGGAGGGCATGTACATCATCCAGAATCATGAATATGATTAGCACAAACCAGACAAGGAGGGCACGTACATCATCCAGAATCATGAACATGAATAGCACAAACCAGACAAGGAGGGCATGTTCATCATCCAGAATCATGAATACGAATAGCACAAACCAGACAAGGAGGGCATGTACATTATCCAGAATCATGAATATGAATAGCACAAACCAGACAAGGGGGGCATGTACATCATCCAGAATCATGAATATGAATAGCACAAACCAGACAAGGAGGGCATGTACATCATCCAGAATCATGAATATGAATAGCACAAACCAGACAAGGGGGGCATGTACATCATCCAAAATCATGAATATGAATAGCACAAACCAGACAAGGAGGGCATGTACATCATCCACAATCATGAAGATGAATAGCACAAACCAGACAAGAAGGGCATGTACATCATCCAGAATCATGAATATGAATAGCACAAACCAGACAAGGGGGGCATGTACATCATCCAGAATCATGAATATGAATAGCACAAACCAGACAAGGAGGGCATGTACATCATCCACAATCATGAATATGAATAGCACAAACCAGACAAGGGGGGCATGTACATCATCCAAAATCATGAATACGAATAGCACAAACCAGATAAGGAGGGCATGTACATCATCCAGAATCATGAATATGAATAGCACAAACCAGACAAGGGGGGCATGTATATCATCCAGAATCATGAATACGAATAGCACAAACCAGATAAGGAGGGCATGTATATCATCCAGAATCATGAATATAAATAGCACAAACCAGACAAGGAGGGCATGTACATCATCCAGAATCATGAATACGAATAGCACAAACCAGACAAGGGGGGCATGTACATCATCCACAATCATGAATACGAATAGCACAAACCAGACAAGGAGGGCATGTACATCATCCAGAATCATGAATATGAATAGCACAAACCAGACAAGGAGGGCATGTACATCATCCAGAATCATGAATACGAATAGCACAAACCAGACAAGGAGGGCATGTACATCATCCAGAATCATGAATATGAATAGCACAAACCAGACAAGGAGGGCATTTATATCCTCCATAATTATGAAGATAAATAGCACAAACTGGACAAGGAGGGCATGTACATCATATAATATCATGAAGATAAATAGCACAAACTGGACAAGGAGGGCATGTACATCATATAATATCATGAATATGAATAGCACAAACCAGACAAGGAGGGCATGTACATCATCCAGAATCATGAATATGAATAGCACAAACCAGACAAGGAGGGCATGTATATCATCCAGAATCATGAATATGAATAGCACAAACCAGACAAGGAGGGCATGTATATCATCCAGAATCATGAATATGAATAGCACAAACCAGACAAGGAGGGCATGTACATCATCCAGAATCATGAATATGAATAGCACAAACCAGACAAGGAGGGCATGTACATAATCCACAATCATGAATATGAATAGCACGTTACCAGACAAGGAGGGCATGTATATCATCCAGAATCATGAATATGAATAGCACAAACCAGACAAGGAGGGCATGTACATCCAGAATCATCAATATGAATAGCACAAACCAGACAAGGAGGGCATGTACATCATCCACAATCATGAATATGAATAGCACAAACCAGACAAGGAGGGCATGTATATCATCCATAATCATGAATATGAATAGCACAAACCAGACAAGGAGGGCATGTACATCCAGAATCATGAATATGAATAGCACAAACCAGACAAGGAGGGCATGTACATCCAGAATCATGAATATGAATAGCACAAACCAGACAAGGAGGGCATGTACATCATCCAGAATCATGAATATGAATAGCACAAACCAGACAAGGAGGGCATGTACATCATCCAGAATCATGAATATGAATAGCACAAACCAGACAAGGAGGGCATTTATATCCTCCAGAATCATGGATATGAATAGCACAAACTGGAAAAGGAGGGCACGTACATCATCCAGAATCATGAATATGAATAGCACAAACCAGACAAGGAGGGCATGTACATCATCCAGAATCATGAATATGATTAGCACAAACCAGACAAGGAGGGCACGTACATCATCCAGAATCATGAACATGAATAGCACAAACCAGACAAGGAGGGCATGTTCATCATCCAGAATCATGAATACGAATAGCACAAACCAGACAAGGAGGGCATGTACATTATCCAGAATCATGAATATGAATAGCACAAACCAGACAAGGGGGGCATGTACATCATCCAGAATCATGAATATGAATAGCACAAACCAGACAAGGAGGGCATGTACATCATCCAGAATCATGAATATGAATAGCACAAACCAGACAAGGGGGGCATGTACATCATCCAAAATCATGAATATGAATAGCACAAACCAGACAAGGAGGGCATGTACATCATCCACAATCATGAAGATGAATAGCACAAACCAGACAAGAAGGGCATGTACATCATCCAGAATCATGAATATGAATAGCACAAACCAGACAAGGGGGGCATGTACATCATCCATAATCATGAATATGAATAGCACAAACCAGACAAGGAGGGCATGTACATCATCCACAATCATGAATATGAATAGCACAAACCAGACAAGGGGGCATGTACATCATCCAAAATCATGAATACGAATAGCACAAACCAGATAAGGAGGGCATGTATATCATCCAGAATCATGAATATAAATAGCACAAACCAGACAAGGGGGCATGTACATCATCCAGAATCATGAATACGAATAGCACAAACCAGATAAGGAGGGCATGTATATCATCCAGAATCATGAATATAAATAGCACAAACCAGACAAGGAGGGCATGTACATCATCCAGAATCATGAATATGAATAGCACAAACCAGACAAGGGGGGCATGTACATCATCCACAATCATGAATACGAATAGCACAAACCAGACAAGGAGGGCATGTACATCATCCAGAATCATGAATATGAATAGCACAAACCAGACAAGGAGGGCATGTACATCATCCAGAATCATGAATATGAATAGCACAAACCAGACAAGGAGGGCATGTACATCATCCAGAATCATGAATATGAATAGCACAAACCAGACAAGGAGGGCATGTATATCCTCCAGAATCCTGAATATGAATAGCACAAACCAGACAAGGAGGGCATGTATATCCTCCAGAATCATGAATATGAATAGCACAAACCAGACAAGGAGGGCATGTACATCATCCAGAATCATGAATATGAATAGCACAAACCAGACAAGGGGGGCATGTAAGAGCCTATTTAAGAGCCTAGGTTGCACGCATGAATAGTGCATTCAAACTGAAGCAATTTTGTTTGCACTATGCTGAAGCTAGATTTTATGGATAAACTGATCATATTACTCACATGCATGAACATATGGTGTGATATGTTTCAATTTAAACAAAATATATAAATTTCATCATTACACAAAATTAAAAACATTTAGATAACAGATAATGGTAAATTTAAAATGTTTGATTAAAGTAAATCCACAGGTATGAAATTAAGTAAAATAATTATAAAATGAATTGTAACACAGTATTTTAAAACACTTAAATAATATCAAGCACATGAAAATCATTGTCATTTACCATGTACATAAATTATACTCAATCAAAATTTAAGAGTAAAAATCAATTCATTATAAGGGAGCTGAGACATCATGACTAAAATAACTTTTATTGATGCACTTTCATTTTCAACTTATTTTTCCCTTTATATAATGTGACCCAAATAATAACTTGGGATAAAGCAATTCCCTGAAATTTGATGACATCATCAAGAATTTACACATCAAACAGATACAAACTAAACATCTGTTTTATGAGACACAACTGGCACCTTAGTTTCCAATGAGTATGAGCAATACAAAGATGAAATGCATTAAAACAAGGAGATGTATTTACAAGTCAAGGAAACACCATGAACCGCACCTTAAAACCACAGCATGAATTATGCAACTGCTAACCAAACAGAGGAATGGATCAGGTAGTCCACATGGAATAAAATTACAGAAAGGAAGAAACCAACAGAAACTGAACTCAACAAGGTCAATGAGGTTTAAAAGAATGTCTAGAAACTTACTATATCGATTTAGACAAAAAGAGGTCAAGAAAATGACAAGATCAGATAAGATTACATTATTGAAGGACTATTAGATAAGGCAGTAGAAGCTGCAAGGAAGCAAAACTCAAAGACTTTATACAATATCACAAAAACACTCAGAGGAGGTGACAGAAACAGTGACCAACCAGTAAAAGACATAAATGGCAACAGCATCACCAAAGAAACAGAAGTACTCGACAGATGGAAAGAGCAAGAACCATGCGGCGATATTATCGCTGTTTTGTGTGGCCCATCTTTGACTCCGCCTCCCAAGCACGTTTTTAAATGCTGGTAGAGTAAGGGTTAATCAACAGGCGACAAGTGTGCCAACTCAAAAAATATGTGCAGTATGATCTCGGCTCGGTCTAGGAGGTCACCGCAGCGGAACGAGCCAGAATCTGCCGCACGGAAGACAGAGGACCCTTCAATAATCATCCTGTGCTTAACCCTTACTCTATCATGTGGCGACATTATCGCTGTTTTGCGTGCCCCATCTTTGACTCCGCCTCCCGAACGCATTTTCAGAGTATGGGTTAATCAATCCATGACAAATAGTGTGGCAACTCGAAAATATATGCAGCATGATCCCAGTGTGTGGCCCAGTGGGTCACTGAAGCAGAACTAGCCCGACTCTACTGCCCGGAAGACAGAGGACCCTTCAATAATCAGCCTAAACCCTTACTCTACCACGCGGCAATATTATCACTATTTTGCGTGCCCCATCTTTGACTCCGCATCCTGAGCGCGTTTTCAAAAAAGTACTGGTGGACTAAGGGTTAAGCAGAACAGAGCCTTGTGAGCTCGCTGATATTTCAGAGGCAGCACAATTTACAAGTCAATACAGAGGTCAAGGCCGCTCTCAGAGTCATGAAGAATGGTAAAGCCCCTGGAATTGATGGAGTAAGCGCTTAAATGTGGAAGTCGAAATAAGAGAAATACCCACATTATTGACCAAAATATTTAAGCAGATCTCGGAAACAGAAGACAAACCCACAGACAGGAAAATGGTCCTAGTCATCAAACTATCAAAGAAGGGGGATCTAGCAGACTGCAAGAGTTGAAGAGGAATATCTTTGCTCCTACTGACCAACAAGATCTTTAGTGAAATCTTCTTGATCGTATAACTACCATCTACACACAACTTGGACCAAAACAAGCAGGATTCCACAAGGGAAGTCATGCAGTGATCACAATTTTTAACTAGAGGCAAATCCTGGAACAGAGGAAGGATTGGAATATACTAGTTTATGCAAATTTTATAGATTTCATGAAGGATTTTGACAGGATTCACTGTGATTCTCTTTGGCAATACTCAGGACAAATCCTACCAAACTTGTAAACATCAACAAACTACTGCATTAGTAAAGGCACTGCTTAAAAATTTGGCCTGCAATTTTCAGGCAACAAATTAAACCACATCTTTCCACAAGATTAACTTTGCATCATAACATTGAGGTTTAAATAGTTCTATGCTCATAGTTTATTTCACTTTTCCCCAGCAGCAAAGACAAACAATGCCAGCATTGATTATGGTTACTACTTATATTACAAAGGAATGCCATTATAATCCGATGTGTGTCACTAAAAATACCATGTAACACCAGTTCGAGTAGTTGTTATCTTGAAGGAGCCTTGGAGAGGTGAAACTGTATACAGTTTTGTGGTTTGGAAAACATAGAAATAGATAACTTGTTCTTTGACCAGCCTTGCTCCATTTGAGGGCAGGTTGAGATGTTCCTGGCTTTAAGCAAAGCCATTTCTAATGTGTACACAGGCTTTCAATCACATGTTGTAGGTGGCAACAATCCTACAGAAGCTCTTGATATAAAGATTGCATCTCCCATCAACTGGATTATGACAAATGCAGAGCAATCCGACAAAAGAGGCATCAGATTGACACTGACCACCTTGCTTGAAGACCTAAATTTTGCCGACATTTTCTTCTTTCACATCATCATAGTGATATCCAGGTCAAGATAGAAGATTTAGCATCTACTCACGGAAAAACTTGGACTGAAAGTCAATGCAAAGAAAACCAAACACATGAGGATTAATGGAAAGACAGAGATGGCAGTCAGCTTACATGAAGTAACAATTGAGGACATGCAGGAGTTCAACTACTTTGTTTCAAAAAGGAAAGCAGATGGAGGTACTGAAGCCAAGATATCATCAAGAATCACTAAGGCCGGTCAGGCTTTTGCATTTCTCAACAATATGTGGAAAACAGGCAACATCAGTACAAAAACTAAGATTCTTCCCTTTAAAAGCAATGTTTTGAGCCCTTTCTCTATGAATCAAAATCCTGGATTGATGACCAAAGCCATCAATCAGAAACTTCATAGTTTTCAAAACAGATGTTTATGAAGAATACACCGGATATTTTGGCTAAACACCATCTCAAATAAAGAACAATGATTAGCAACCTCAACTTATGACATCACAGAGATAAAAAGACAAAGATTGCAGTGGTTAGAACACGTCCTAAGAATCCTCTCAGCTGCTTTACCAAGAATGAATGGCTCTCTGCTGGACCCCTGATGGAGAAAGAACTAGATGAGGACCAAAAGACACATGACACAGAATTGTGGAGAAGGAACTTAAAGACAACAAGTTCACCTGGGGTGTACTTGAGAGGCAATGCCAGGACAGGTAGGAATGCCAATCTTTAAGGCGGCCTTATGTCCCAGAGGCACTAAGAGAATTAAGTAAGTGATCAAACAGTGTTTTAATTTTACAAAAAACACTTAATATGATAGGATTATGCAAGAAATGTTTGAATATGCAAAAATCAAACCCTGATAAAAAGCAGTACAACATATTCTTTCTTGCAAGTTGTCTAGTGTCATTATATGACCTCACTCCCATTTTTCCCAGTCTTAATGTACTTTAGTCAGTCTACATCGGTATGATGCACATCAGTCTACATCGGTTCAATTGACGTCATGCTACGTATGATACCCTTCAGGTTATATCGGTATGATGTATGTCAGGCTATCGGTATGATATATGTCAGGCTGCATTGGTACAAAGCACACCAGTCTACATCGGTACGATGCACACCAGTCTACATCAGTACGATGTACGCCAGTCTACATCGGTACAATGCATGTCAGACTACATCGGTATGATGCACTTCAGGCTATATCGGTAGGATGCACTTCAGGCTACATCAGTATTCAGGCTCCTGTGTTTAAAATGTAACTGAAATTGAGTGTGAAACTCAAAACTTATTACCTATACAATAGTTCAAATGCAGGTCACACCGACAGTACCAAGCCAAAGATTTCATGGAAATGTAGACAGAAAAACGTATAACGGATAAAGAATTTGATTCTCTTCATCGCTCTTTCTGGTGTAAGTTGTGAGATAAATGCTGCAAACTGAAACTACCTTATTGATCTGGAGTTTTGACCTATTTTAGAAAACACAGAATGCAACCTAGTTCAGGACAATTTCACTAAAAGATTGTGACAGAATTTGTCTTTATCTGTGATCTAATTAGAAATGTGATTTAATTAAAACTGAAACAATCAAAGGATTAGCTCAGTTGGCAGGTACTTTTATCTTATATGAAAGAGGACAGGAACAGGAGTAACATGGTGAAGAAAAAGCTTTTTTCATTTAGGAGGATATGAATTTTAAAGCTGCCAGAAGTTTGTGTAAATTTATAATAAGTGATGTAGTTAGAAAGTCTGTTCTCGAATAGGGATGTCATGTCTCCTCATCTTAAGCAACTTTTCAAATGTTTTAACAAATTGAAATTTGTTGTCATAAATTTCTTTATATTACAGTAAATCACTGTTACTTTAGTAGACTGTTTTAGTACACTCATGACATATTCAATAAATGTATTTCACAAAATCTTAAAACAATTTCAATAAAATACACAATGTCACAACTATAGTCTAGCTGATTTCAGACGTTCTACATGTTCACATTGCACTTCACCTAGATATACTCTTTTTTGTTTGTTGTGCATATACTATTTTTATCCTCTTCCCCCAGCCATTTAATTTCCTTAATAATCCCTTTCTCTCTAAATGCCTTCTGCTGCCATGTGACATCAGCTCATGAATATTTCAACACTTAAACACTATTTTTTAACCTTCTCTCCAGGCCTGTATGACGTCATTTATCTGTTCCTACATCCCCGGATGACACCTGAGGTAGAACCATTTTGTGACATTCCAGGCAGTGACGTCAAAATGTGATGTCTCTCCCTGGAGTGTCCTCAAAATGGTTATGGTTCTACCTCGGATGTCATCATTTCTACTAATATGATACTGTACATACAATGAAACAAAGATGTTGATATTGTAATGGGCTGATATATTAGTGTATTTAGTACTAAAGGTGTCTGATAAACATTCCTGCCATTGAATGCTTGCCTAAAGGAGGTTCTGTAATCACTTGGAATTAACTCTAATTACTGCTGTCTTACCCTTTCAAGTTCATCTAGCAGTCTTTAACTTTCCACATCTACATCCGCCAATGATACTCGTTATCTTCCTCTGGTAGCCATTTTTAACTATTCCATGCTGATGCTCAATCCTTTCGATGGATCCCACCTCTGCCACCAACTTAACGGGGCGATAAATTACACAAAGAGAGTTTCCAGTAAAGAATTAAAAGTTTATTACAAATTATCCGCAAATGAAAACTGGTAGCTTTACAATCAAAACACAATTATACAAAAACAAAATGGTTCTCCGACTATTTGTATGAGATGTGCAGGCCTACACGTACTATTGTCTAAGTCCTAGCCACATTTACCGATGGTTCCATGTTGCTAGGCTTTCTGCTGGACTTAATCTGTCAACCTACACTACTCAGGCTGATAGGTCTGCTGCCTTCGAACTCAAAACATCAACTAAATTTTAGAATTACAAGAACTCAGCAGTCAACTTAAATAGTTGTTGGGCAACGCCCCATATGCTAGATCACATAACCAGCCTCAGCCAATCAAGAAGCAACAAGTATGACTCTTACGGCTATTTGCATGAGTCCATGCTGTTTCATGAAATACCAGCCAAATTAGCATAACTGAGGGGTCGAGATAAACACTTGAGATAGAGGAGAACAATAGAATTACAGCCTAAGAAGTATGTCGTCCACCCAGTGACTAAAGACCTGGTCGGTTTAGGAATTCTGAACCCAGAAAAAGCAGGCTAACAAGCTGCAACAGCCAAAACTATGCAGCAATAACATGCTGCCTAACACGGGGGTAAACTTCACACAAAATCATGTAAGAGCAATACGGATGAAAACAATGAATGTTACAATATATACATTAATTACAAAAGTGGCTTAGGAGACCACACAGGAAGTTAGAGTAACTTATAAACAAGTGGCCTCCAGAACACAAAACACATAAACGAACACCCTCCCCTCGCACATACACACACACACACACACACACATAATTATAGCATCACAATGTTCATCATTAACCATTTTGTTTTACGAGCAGTACATTTTGACAAATTAATACAAGCACAGCACATTTGCTGCATATGTACCTATTATTTATAATAACCTGTTAATTTTTGTCAACAGCACCCATTCCTCTTAAAATTAATAGGCACCTAGACGTTTAGTCTCAATAGCTTTGTAGGTGAATCACCTTCGAAACAGATCTCAAACTTGAAAGAGAATAATAATATAATACTTCAAGGTCTGTCTCTACCTTATATACATCTTCTTCTCCCCTCTTACCTATGCACACACTTCAATAGTGGCTCCTTACATAATTCAATCTGGGACTTTATTTTTGACATGTCAATAATCCTAATGCTATTATACACCCAATTAAGCTCTCTCTAGAGAAAGACACTTATCACTGGGTGAAGTCCTTCTGTGAATACCATTATAAAACAACACATCAGGAATGGAATGAAAGTAATAGATCAATCTTACCATACCATGCAGGTGAACCACTTCAAACAGTGTAAACAGTATACTGTTGTTAGGAGAGGGGGTAAACCTGTTGTGTTAGGGGTTAATGAAATGAAATTAAATCTCTCCATGGGCCATGTGGAGTACACTTTACATTGTTCATTTATATGATGTCGAAATGCTAGAATTCGATAGGTCAAAAAGTCCCAGCTGACCCTGGTTAATCTGTGACAATACACAGCCATGAATGAATCACGAAAGTGATCAGACATTTTTTTTTCTCAAAAGGAAAATAGATTACTTAATCAAATCTACATATTTCATGTATAAATCAAAACCATTATACTAGCTTTGACTTACATATGAACATGGTTATTGTATGAATAATAGTGTGCTATCATGGTTTAATCATATAATGGTTAACCTATGAATAATAGTGTGTTATCACAATTTAACCATAGAATGGTTAGCCTATGAATAATAGAGTACGTGTTATTATGGTTTAACCATAGAATGGTTAACCTATGATTAATAGTATGCTAGCTATCACGATTTAACCATAGAGTCACTGTTTATCCTTGGGTGCTATCAGCTTTGCCTCATGCATCCTACAATCCAGTTCCCCAGCTTTTCTGGTTAATCCATAACAATATATGATGAATTAGAGGCAATTCCTTATTGATTAGTTGGGATGATTCTAACATTAAGATTACATTAATGGCCCCTTGTTACAGTCCCCATATTGTCTCAATTTAACATTACTGTGATTTGAATATAAATGCACTGTACCTCACAAATATCATTTTTCCTATTAAATTTGTACAATTCTTTCTATTTGCTAAACAATTTCAAGTCTATTCAGCTCGAACAAAGAATATAATAGTTGAGTCAAAAGTGTGGCTTAATTTATTATACCTTACAAATCAATAGATTATTCTTGGTAAAATATGAATTTCCTTTAGTTTAAAAAAAGAATTAAAACGGAAATTGACAATAAGATTTAAAAGGAATCACAAAAACAATTAAGCTCAATGCATCAACACAATGAATATAAACTATTATTTCTTCTTCCTGCAAAACACCATATACCTTAACATCACCAGGATAAAAAACTTGTTTGAATCAATCGTTAAAATTTACTTTCAGAAAAAGCTCCTTGCAATGCTATTTTTACCCTACTTTTATATCTTCTCAAATGTCTAAAATGGTGAAACCCTTAGTAATTACAACAAAATAGCAAGTAACCTTGAAATCACTCTCTCCTCACTGCAAGTTTTCTATGGAATGCCGTACTCAATAAACCTGTTTTGACTAATTTGAAAGAGTGGCCTCATTCATTGTCTCATGGGCTTTTAACATCTTGAAATCTTATCTATTGCATCCCTTAATTATGAGGCAGATGGTGACCCAAAGGAAAGCAGATAAGCCTGTTATGAAAAGCCGACCCTAAGCATGGGTTGAATATCTCTCCACTTAGGTTTGTCATTGAGTATTAAAAAGAAGATTTACGTATTTAAATGTATAAATCATATTACCTGCCATTGGCTCTACTGGGCCACAGACAAGATGGGGGTGTCATTAATTCACCTGTCACTCAAACAGACAAAGGATGAATTCTGGTTTTAAATTAAGATTTAGAAGATTAAATTGAGCCCTCTATAAACATTTAATCTGCTGTTTGATTTCATGAAAAGAAGAAGAGGTGAGTTGATTAATTACAAAGATGCAATGTTAATATTTCAAGGAAATTATTAGAAAAACCAGTTAACAATACTTGTTGGTGTTTATTTCAGCTGCCTCTTGTGCGGGAGAGGGGGGTTATACATGTTTAACATTTAACATAAGATAACATATAATATAACAAGATGACGGGAAAAGAAGGGTGAATCACCCCCTAAAAAGCCCAAACTAACACCACCACTACCACAAACAAACAAACAAAATCGAAGATTCCCAGAGTAAGTAAAGAATTTATCAATGTTGATAAATTGTGAACAGAATTGGAGCTAACACTACCTACTCAGGAAAACCATTCTACTCATTAACAACTCTTTGCAAAATGCTAAAACGCCAACTATCTATCCGTGAGAACTCTTTGCAAGCTAAAACATGCAAGAAATTACAGGAAGTCAAAGCATCACTACCAGATAGGAATTTAAAAACCTGAATCATATCGCCACATACTGTACTTCTGAACTCAAGCGTGGTCAAACCAAGAATTCGCAACCTAGATTCATAAGAGAGATTCCTTACTTCGGGAATGAGTCTAGTGGCTCTTCGCTGAACCTGCTCCAAAATGAAGTTATTCTTCTCATAAAAGGGACTCCAAGCCTGAATAGCATACTCAAGGTGAGACTAACCTGACTAACTGCTTATACAAATTATTAATTAGAGACAACCTCTCTACCAAGAAAACAAAAATTTCTTCTAATCAAACCAAGCATCCTATTTGCCCTTGCAGCTGCTATAGCACACTGTTTGGAAGGCTTCAAATTGTAAGTTAATGACAACACCTAGATCCCTTTCTTGATCAACACAACCAAGATTTGGACCAATCATGCAGTAATCAAAAGGCAAATTGCTCTGACCAAAATGAATAACTTTGCATTTATCAAGATTGAATGACATCTGCCATGTTTGGGACCAAGAAACTAACTTATCCAGATCAGTTTACCTTATTGAAATCAGCAAAGCTATAGCTTTGGGAGGGTGAAGGGAGTGGAGAGAAGTGGAGTATTAAACTAAAGCTTACCAATACCAATGTAGCATTAGCATATTTATTCAGACCTGTTATTGTTGAAAAGGCACAATGGCCAGCCCAAGGCTGCACTAGGCACCTAAAGAACATAAAGTAGTTACATGACTTACCAGTAATGAAGGGCTGTAGCTGGAGCACTAATTGCTTTGCCTCTTCTGAATTTGACCGCCCAAAGGAATCAAAATGGGAAAACTGTTGTTCCTGCTTGTCAAAAACCAGTAGACTCCTAAAAAGAAAACCAGAACCAAAAGGTTTTGTGGTTCCAATGCTTTTTCCAAAATGCTCATTGATTTGCAAGTTTGTATTAAGTGTCATATCATTGCATATCATGAAATAATTGTTCCATGATAATTATAAGCCATGATGAAAAAATCAAATAGAACCTGTCTGTTAACAACATTAAAATGTGCACAATAATCAATAACATTATCATAGCAAGTATGATGCAAAACAGACATACTTTTGCTTATTTATCATATTGGAAGAAATTTATATTAAGCCTCGCCTATTCATTAATATGTATGAATTACAACCAACACAACAATAGGCAAGTCCACAATCCATGGGCTGTGTACTTCATATGACCTGATGTCAAATGTATCATTCTTAAGATATTGTGTTTACATGCATCTTTCCAACAGAACCCATAGTAAACCCTGCCCTGTAGGGGAAGCCCGCCTACTCATTAATATGCATGACATCACTTCCAAAAACAATAGGGCACACCTTTAGACCATGGGCTAACTGTGTACTATACATATGACATGAATCAAGTTTATCATTCATGAAATATCGTGTTATTTACAACCTATTCTCAGCAAAATTATATTAAGCCCCACCCACTATGCATATTAATAAAAATCAAGGTTTTAAAGCATGAATTGTACTCTAATCAGCTAACATCATAACTATACCAAATATGAAACAAACGGACATGCGGTTTTTAAAATATGAGTATTTCAAGATCTTATCATTAAGCCTCGCCTACTCATTAATATACGCATGACATCACTTCCAATAAACGACAGACCATGGACTATATGTGTACTATACATATGGCATGAATCCAATGTATCTTTCTTGAGATATCGTGTTTACGAGCTAAGCATCACATAAACACATACACGCCCACCATACATAGGCCTACACCCACATACATGCCCACCATACATAGGCCTACACCCACATACATGCCCACCATACATACATAGGCCTAGACCCACATACATGCCCACCATACATAGGCCTAGACCCACATACATGCCCACCATAAATAGGCCTAGACCCACACACATGCCCATATGACAGCATAGGTTTTTAATGCTAATCGCATCGAAACCAAAAACCTTTTATTTTAATATTTTGAGTTTTTGAATCCAATAATGTATCACTTATTAAGTCTGAACTATGACCAAGATGGCAACTTGCCATAAAACATGACCTAAAAGTGAAAGTTAGCTAGCAGTCATTAGGCCACAAATCAAGGTGTAGGTGCAGAACAACTGAGAATAAATGTATGATGGATCATATTTACCTCAGAAAAATGTGTTCCAATTTAATATTTAGTAAAAACAAATTACATTTACTTGTCATACCGTGTGGAAACAAATAACTCTGCTTATATGTTAACATCTTAAAAAAACATAAACATCTTGCCGATTATACTCAATCCATTTTGGTATACATACAAAACATCCTTTTTTAACAGTTTAATTGTCACACAAAAGGTCCTTCTTGCATCTTGTTGAAATTAACAAAACTTTCTGCTCAGCAGAACAAACTAAAACACTTGCAAATCATGAACATTCTGCTTGCTCTAAGAAATAATAATCTTGCTTAACATGAAAATTAAACAACTTACTTAATTAACATAAACATTTGCTAATCATGGCAATTTGTTTTTGAAAATATACAAAATAAAACATTTTGCTAAACAGTAAACACAAAACAATTTGATAAACATGAAAAATAAAACATCATTCTAAACAAAAACAAAACATAAATCTTGCTTGCTACAGAAATAAAAGATCTTGCTTAATACAAACAAAACAGCTTACTAAAATAAAAATAAAAACTAACTAAACATAAACATCTGCAAAACAAAACAAAAATATCTTGCAAAACATAAAGAAACAATTCTGCCTTATAAAACAAACAAAAACCCAACAACATATGGACACAAAATAACCAAACATCTTGCTAAATCATTGATATTTCGTTTGCAATGTAAAGAGGGAAATAAGTAGTGTTCAACACTAAGAGATGCAGTGTTCAACACTAAGAGATGCAATGGAGATGCAGTGTTCAACACTTAAAGATGCAGTGTTCACACTAAGAGATGCAGTGTTCAACACTTAGAGATGCAGTGTTCACACTAAGAGATGCAGTGTTTACACTAAGAGATGCAGTGTTCACACTAAGAGATGCAGTGTTCACACTAAGAGATGCAGTGTTCACACTAAGAGATGCAGTCTTCACACTAAGAGATGCAGTGTCACACTAAGAGATGCAGTGTCACACTAAGAGATGCAGTCTTCACACTAAGAGATGCAGTCTTCACACTAAGAGATGCAGTCTTCACACTAAGAGATGCAGTCTTCACACTAAGAGATGCAGTGTTCACACTAAGAGATGCAGTGTTCACACTAAGAGATGCAGTGTTCACACTTAAGAGATGCAGTGTTCACACTAAGAGATGCAGTGTTCACACTAAGAGATGCAGTGTTCACACTTAAGAGATGCAGTGTTCACACTAAGAGATGCAGTGTTCACACTAAGAGATGCAGTGTTCACACTAAGAGATGCAGTGTTCACTCTAAGATTCCATTTTTTGGGGGGAGGGGGGGGGGGAGGATATCTCTCCTTTGTGTAATTTTTTAGGAGATTCTGAAAAAAAAGCAGGGAGGAACATAAAATGTTAAATCTCCCAACATACAAAGTTTTCTTTGACGTCATTGCTTATTGCTAAGCAATTCCTTCACTCTAATGTTGTTGAAATCTGATAAGTAATTATCATGGGTAAAAACAGGTTCATGTTTAATACATGTATCATGCGAAAGGAAAGAAAAGTTAAATAGATACGCAAACTAAAGGTAAGTACTGCTTGTGTTCTTTTCATTGTAGATCGATAAGAATAATTTACATTTGAAAAAAAAAAATGTTTCAATCTGGAAAGATAAACCAGACTTGTTCTTTAGCTAGTTGAGGCAGAGGCATGCTCTTTTCTCATTGCCTTCCTTTTATTACCTCTGCCAACGAAATTGGAAGGCGGTTATGTTTTCGCCTCTGGGTAAATTTGTTTGTCTGTTTGTTCGATTGTCATCAAGATATCTCAAGAACTGACGTCTAAATTTGGATCAAATTTGGTGTGTGGTTTTGCTACTGTTTAAGGAAGAACCGACAACAATTTAAGACATATTGAAACAGAGAAAGGGTGAACATGGGGGAGGGGAGGGGACATGTTTTTTCCTCTGTCTTTTTGTCTGTCATCACGATATCTCCAAAACTATGATAGGATTTGGATTAAATTAGGTGTGTGTTTTTGTTACTGTTTCATGAAGAAGTGATTAAAAATTGGGACTAACCAGTCGGAGATCTGACCTCGCTATACCGCCGTTATTCCATGTTGATTAAACATTTACAGTTGACCCGGAAGTCGTTTTGCAGTAACTCCGAAGATGCAGTTTTGAGCTACCTAGAATCATTAGTCAGTTTTTGGTACTGAATATTCAAATTTAGTGACGTCAAATCAAAATTACATGGCTTCCTGTGGAAAGTAGAGGTGTTGAATATGTAGTGCACGTAGATATATGGATATTCAGCACATTTTGCGATCAAACAGGTGCATTTAACTGCAATCCCATTTCCATCGGATGCTTTAGAGGTGAGTGGCGAGTCTGCACTTTTGGTTTTGTGAATCTCTCATAGACAGCCAGATATGGACTTGCATATAGTACCATGTAACGGCCGAAAGTTTAAATTATCGTTCAATCTTACTTTCCCACTTGTTGAGTGTGATGTTTCTTGTAAATTTAATATTTTTGTGGAACTTCCGGTTTGGGGCTCCTTATTGCAGCCTAACGTGTTGTAGTACTTACATCGTTTTTTATCGTACCTATTAATACAGGAGCTTAGGGTCGAGAAGGTGCAATACTAACCATCATGCAATTTTATGCCAGTTGATATTTATATAGAGTCTAGTCTAACATTCGGGCTTAGTTTTTCTTCTTTCTGTTTTGTTATTCTTACAAATGACTCAGTTCTGTATTCAGTGTTTGTTCCCCAACGAATATTAGTCTAGTAGTAGTAGTACGCTTATCATTTAGCCAGGCTGTAATGACATTAGGCCTACAACTTGCATGCTAACTCTTCTTAAGACAGATTTTACATTGGCAATTTGCCATTGGGCATATCATTACTATCAGTACTAATGAATTGTCTATAGCAGTTGTTTATCTCTTGTCCTGTACATGCAGCAAGGGGTATGCCTCAGTTTCACAATGTGTCTTTTTAAATTTACATTAGAAAAAACAAATTAACTGTTTTAGACCTAGGCCTAATAGTAGTACTTCCCGTAGTACCGTCGAGCTGATGTCAGCCATGTTAGTATGACTGCCGTTAGTGGTGGCTGGCGTATGGCAATCCCAATGTCAACCCGGACTGAGGGATGTGTATAATAACTACGTAAGACCTAGTACTCCCTGTAGTACCGTCGGACTGATGCCAGCGTGTTAGTATGGCTGCGCTGCCGTTAGTTATGGCTGGCCATCCGAGGGTGCTACAAAATCCTATACCCTCCTGTACTATTTTAAGCGAGGTGTTAAAAGTATAGGAAAATCTCAGTTTTAAGATCTTAATGAAAACAAAACCATTCTATCTTCTTTTTCACCCACAATGATTAGAATCAATGTTTGAAGCCCATTCATGTCTTCAAAAACTATTTTTAAGGTGATTTTAGTTATTTTTATTGAATTATTTTGGATTACTTTTCTTTACGTAAAAATTGCTGAGCTCTTCAAAGTACAGTCATTTCAAAACACTGTCATCGTGGCTATAATATTTTAGCAGGGGTATTATATTTTAGATTATTTGAGGAAAAAATTAAGATAATACTTATAAAGTACAATTATATAATCTAAACATTTCTTGATGTTTTATATGTTTTCGCACACAGTTTTTTTTATAGCAAAACTATTTAATAAAATTATATGAACAAAGGTTTAAATGTTGTCGGTGAAAAATCAACTTGCAGTTTAGTGGAACATTCTAAATTTTTTTTGCGAATATTGAATAATTAATCACAAACGTGCGGTGAAAATGACGACCAAAATATGAATCTCAGAGAACTTTATCCAGTTGTGGTGCTAAATAGGTAAATATTTAAGGAAAGTTTTTATTGAAAAAGTGTATTATTAATCTAAGTAATATCACTATATCCAAAAAGTAAGTTATTTTTCAATCATCAATTTTATACAACGTGTGAATTTAAAAAAACAGGAATTGTACCTAATCTATAAGAACCCTCGTCAGTCAGGAAGAATCCTGGACTTTTGGTGTAGGAAGAAAATACACCAAAACTTGGAGTTCGTAGTATTCATCAAGATCCATGAAGGCCGCCATTTTAACTTGTGATAACGTTATATGAATAGGATTTTTACTAAGAGAACGGTAGTAATTTTGTAATATAACGTATGATATATGTACATGGTATCAGTGATGACTGAGCCATCATGAAATCCTGTGTCGAGAGGGTTGTTCAAAAGGTCAACGGAAGTCTTTTGTTATTCTATCGCGAAGTCCACAATGAAATTGGAAAGTCTGCGGTTAAATCTAATGAATATTCATTTAATATTGGGTTTTCGTTTCAAAAATACCCCCTGCGTTCTCATTAAAAATCCCCATTGACTTAACGTTATCATTACAATTAAAATGGCGGCCTCCATGGATCTTAATGAATACGAAGCTCCAAATTTGGGTGTTAATGTTTTTTATTTAAATGTTACTGTATCGGGTAACAATTTTATAAAACTCTAGATTAATGGAAACCATGAATTTTACTTTTGAAATTGTCTTAAAATGTTAATGTGTATATATGATGGGCAATGCAAAATGGAGCCCATCAGAAATTATTTTCCCTATGAAGTAGAAAGCACAGATTAAAAGTACTTGCCTGCCTTTTATTGACTTTCAGTTGCCTTTGTTTGAGACATTGTATTGTAAGGCTTACTAAGTGTTTTTAATTTTGCCATGAAGCTGCTATTTACAAGTGCTAAAGCTTTTACTTCCTTTTTTTATTTTAAAAGCTTTACCATACCAGTAACTGTGTACTTCTAGAGACATAACATTTACCACTTTTTGGATCCCTATCTGTTTACTTTTATATATCATGTGTGTGCCAAAGATCAGTATGTTTTTCATTTGCCATATCTGATGCCAGTACAAATGCCTGCCTTAATGTACAGTGTATTCATTTTCTTTGTTTAAAGAATGCATGTGTGTGATACAAATTTGGAAAGAATAAAGTTTTTTAAGAACATTCATTATAATAATTTATTATTTTTACAGGTACCAAAGTCTTTTCTTGCTGTTTTCTTTATATATATAGAACAAGTTAACCATTCCAGCAAGCAGTAACTTACGTGCCAATGATGACTTGTATTCTTGAGCACTTTCAAGTTTGGCTCATATATATAGTATATAATAGTTTATGTGCAGTATGATTTTTTTCTCATGATTACTCAAACATTTTTTTATTTTTTTTATTTTCACAGGTACATATGCATCAGTACAGTGATGGATGAATGCTAAATACTAAATGGTTTTTTTATATATTTTTAACCAAAAAACTATTACGAACTCTTTTTAGCAGCCATTGGTAAGTATGTCAAAAGTGAAAATGTCATGACGCCTGTCATTTCATTAACCATTGCTGGGCTTTTATTGAATGCCACTCTGCCCCCCCTCCTCCCTACCATTGCTGGGCTTTTATTGAATGCCACTCTGCCCCCCCCCCCCCTTCCCCCACAGGTACATATGCATCAGTACAGTGATGGATGAATGCTAAATACTAAATGGTTTTTTTATATTTTTAACCAAAAACTATTACGAACTCTTTTAGCAGCCATTGGTAAGTATGTCAAAAGTGAAAATGTCATGACGCCTGTCATTTCATTAACCATTGCTGGGCTTTTATTGAATGCCACTCTGCCCCCCCTCCTCCCTACCATTGTTGGGCTTTTATTGAATGCCACTCTGCCCCCTCCTTCCCCCACAGGTACATATGCATCAGTACAGTGATGGATGAATGCTAAATACTAAATGGTTTTTTTTTAATTTTTAACCAAAAACTATTACGAACTCTTTTAGCAGCCATTGGTAAGTATGTCAAAGTGAAAATGTCATGACGCCTGTCATTTCATTAACCATTGCTGGGCTTTTATTGAATGCCACTCTGCCCCCTCCTCCCTACCATTGCTGGGCTTTTATTGAATGCCACTCTGCCACCCCCCTCACTCCTCTCTCCTCTCCTCCCTCCCCAAGATATTGTATGATCTGCTACTGTTTTTCATTGAGTGATCAATTAGTAGCATTGAAGATAAGTGATGTCCAGTTTAAATCCTGAAAGTGAATTTACTGAAACCAGGGACCGTCCAGATAGTGCATTCACAAATGAGTGGCATGGGTCCTGCAAGTGGCTATGGGCATGGACAAATTTAACCAGTGCTGGAGAGCAGTTAGCCTAAAAGACTATTGTTTGCCGTATACATTTAGTTGGATTAGCAATGGTGTCTTCATTGTTTATCATTGAATTGCGGATGATTGTGGAGAAGTTGTGAAAAGTACAAATAAGTTTGTCTCTCCAAATGTAATTGGCTGGTAAAGAAACACATGTTATTCAAGTGATAAAGATGTTACAATCAGTGTCTTTCTTTCTTACTTGTACCTTGGGAGGACATAATTGATTACTTTTCTATAGACAGGTTTCAAGTTGTTTACAAAGAGCTGTAAATTCAGAATACAACAACTTTTAAATTTTCTTGTACCTGACCTGACCTGCCCATAAATTAATTGGTCACAATAAAGTGAGTTGGTGTGTACAATAGCCACATGAATGTTAGTTTTTTTAAAGTTATTTTGTAATGCAGCTGTAAAAAAAAAAAAAAAAAAAAAAAAAAAGCTGTGTAAAACTGTAGTATGTTTGAAGTGTTGGTAGCTACTAACAGCATAATATTTGTGCTCTTCATGTTTGTACCTTTTAAACTGTACAGTTTATTTTTTTTGACATATATTAGCTATGTACAGTTTTACAACTATAAATGTACATATGAACAGTAAAGAATGAGAAAATGTGTCTATTTTTCTAAGAAGTACCATGATTTATCACTTGTGAGCTTCCTGTGCAAAGTAGTCATAGTACAAAGTTTTGCCTTGTTTGTATCTGTCTGGTTTTCTATTTGTGTAAGGTGGAAAGTGCATTATATTGTATGTATTAAAGACTGGGTGACATATATTAAAGCCGGTTTGGGTTACATATATTGTTTTATTAAAGACTGTCTGGGTGACATATACTGTATATATTTAAGGCTTTCTGGGTGACATATTGTATTTATTAAAGACTGGGTGACATATTGTATATATCTAAGGCTGTTTGGGTGACATTGGTTTTATTAAAGACTGTCTGGGTGACACACTGTATATTGTCTGAGTAACATATACTGTATATATCTAAGGCTGTCTGTGTGATACGAGGAAGTGCCATTCATTTTAATTTTATAGAAGTGTCAGATTTTTTATATTTATAACAAATAATATTAAAGAAACTTACAGTAATACACACTTGATGTGGAGTTTTTGCCAGCTGTTTATATTTATATTGTGTATTGATAGACTTACATAAGCACTACCCTTTATTCAGATTAACTTGATAAAGATGTATTTTTATTGGTTCTTATTTTGTTGCATTTGAAGATAACTAGAGTTATTATCGTTTAAGCTGTCTCCATTGTGTCTTATTTATTACTTTTCCTAAATTAAAGTATTCCAAAGGTGGATGTAAGGATGGTCAATCAAGGTCATTAAGTCATTGAATGTATTGGTGTGCTAATTTTACTTCTGTATTTTTTAAATCAATTTCCAGTGCACCCATTGTGGTTAACCTCATCCTGAATTCACCTTTGAAGTATTTTGAGTTTTTTCTGTAGCTGTTTTAGCATTGTGTTGGCAACCTTGTTTAAGCTATAAACTGACTGGAAAAAAAAAAGATAATTCTTTTAGAACTAATTAAACTGATTTAAAACTTCTTTTTGAAAGTTCCCATCCTCATTTAGCCCAAAGATTCAGGGTCAAGCCTGAACCAACTCACACCACAGACTAGAAAATGATACCTGGTGCTTCATTGTCTTGTAGTGGGCATCCCAAGGAAAGTGGGTGTATATGCAAAGGTTTATGGGGAGAATGTATTTGTTCTATGTGAAGTATTGCCAAGTAATATTTCCTCTCCTTTGTTTCGCCTATTTCCCAACATTGCAACAAGGATCTTCCCTCTCAACCTCTCAAAAAGGACTGGGAATGGCTGAAACGCCCACCTTTTTCCTTGTAATTCCTGGACCTTGACATCACAGTTCGACCCTTCTCACAATTGTCCCCCCTCACCTTTCCCTCCTCACCCCCCCCCCCCCATCACCCCCTCCCCATAACCCATCCTTCATCACCCCTTCCCCCCCCCATCACCGCCACACTCATTTTGTTTAAGGCTGGCTGTGTCATTTGCTCCTGGTGTTATCCATTCGTTACTATTTTGCAAGAGGAAAAGATAATGTATCCCGCGGA
Organism: Chiridota heheva; assembly: GCA_020152595.1. Taxonomy (NCBI): domain Eukaryota; kingdom Metazoa; phylum Echinodermata; class Holothuroidea; order Apodida; family Chiridotidae; genus Chiridota; species Chiridota heheva. The sequence continues at coordinate 3,504,031 of JAIGNY010004509.1, forward strand.
CCAAGTACTGAAGGACAACACCATGGATTACTTTGACGTTACATTTTGTGTTTTATGAACAAATACCGAACACAGTGGAGGAAATGAATGGGAGATGAGAAGCAATATCTACTCCCTGCCTCAGTTGGACTTAATTTCCACACCCACTTTTGATCTAACAATTTTTGCTAAAATGCATTTGTGTACCATATATGAGGGTCGAATCCAGGCGCGGACTGACACATAAAAATATACCGGTCCAGGTAAAATGACCGGTGCCTTCGTCTGACCTTACCACGCAAAAAATGATAAGTGTCATAATGTTTATTCGTTTATTTGCATGAAGCATACAAATATTTTTGTTTTATTTCCTGAAAAAAATTAAATTAGCTAGTCCAATGGGCCAGTGGCCAAACTCAAGTTATGGGGGAAAAGTCGATCAGTTGGGACCGGCGCCTTGGACCACTGGTCCAGGGTCAGTTGACCAATCTGCCCCTGGTCGAATCCATAACTTCATGATTATTGCAAGCCCAGTTGCAAATAACACATTAGGGGCAAACTATGAACTGTCCCCCTTCTCGTCATGTTGTTAAACCCATTCTTCTCTTTTTTCATTTACTATCTCATCCAATTTTTTTTAACCCCACCGACTGAACCCCCATATAATCTCCAACCCAAATTTACCCAACCTTTATTATGTCTTTTTTATTTTATTTAAAAGCTTAGCTTATTTGTAAAGTGTTCACCATACTTCTAAAATGTACCAGGAAAGTGTCATTTGAGATGTACTGTTTTATCCGAACTTACTTTGCCCTTATCAATCGTTTTCAAATAATTGAATCTCCCAAATTGAGTGTTGGAACCAGGCTGCTCTCGCAATTGCACTGATAGAACCAGTGTACTCCCGCAACTGCACTGATAGAACCAGTGTAATGATGATTAATATTCAAATTTCTGGTCATATATGTTGAATATTCAGCGTTCAAAATGGCGACCATCACACGCGTGTTTAACTTTCGAAATCTGCATGCAAACGTTTTGTGAACTACCGTTTACAGCGTAACTGTCTAGTGTAGATTAGTTTTTTGTGTCAAGAAGTAAATTTCCTACAATTTTAGCTATGAAATTCTTTTGTTGATTTTGGAAAAGTCAATTTAGGCCTAATTTTCGACCATCGGCCGATACGTTCGATCGGACTAGTGGTAGGTCTTGACCCTATTTTTTCCAGTTGTATATCAGTATACATAAGGGTTAGGCTGTTCTGTGTTTGCTTTGATGATATTTCTCCATAAAGTTTCAATCATTTAAGTTAATTTGACTTATAAAGGGTGAAATTTTGCTCAAAGTTGTGCCGTACATTGCATTTGAATTTCGAGCCAAATTCAAAATTGTATGATGTCCGCAATGTTGAAAGTTTTCAGGTCAAACGAGGTCAGATTTCCGACTGTAACTGGAATAGGGGAAGGGCAGAAATTGAGGGGTGTGGATGTTTTAGGATGAGATCTGTCAAAACTAAGTTTTCAAGATTTGAGTTGAAACTTTCCAATGGAATGTGCTGAACAATGACTATTAGCTCTGAATTAAGATCCAAACTATCAATTTTCTGGACTCAAAAAAAAAACATCAAGTGTTTTGTGGAATCGATGAAAATGATACAATTGGTTTCTGCCATGAATGGAAAATGATGGAATGTAAATCCTGGCTGAATATACCTCAAACAATGATGCTTGAATAAAACTGAGAACAATGGTATGGCCTTGGAAGAAATCCAGTCAGAAGATAATCTTTAAGATTGCAAATGTTCATCAAAACTTTGGGATAAATTTTAGTGGGCCTAGGATTTCTGAGGTAGATTATATTGGGTATGTATGGGGATCAAATGAACTATACAATTATTCTAGGCTTGTTGGAATTACAACAGGGCAGAGGTAAGTGCTCTAGAGAGTGCTAATATTCTAGTCGTGTCTTGTTATTGTTCATCAGTAAATAATTCGGAAAAAATTACTAATACAAAATATTATATTTAAATCTATACCTTATCGTTCATGGCTAAAGCTGTAACATTACAACTGTGAAGAAAGAAGTAGTTGCAATAAAAATATCGTACTGTATTTTAGTTTTGGGTCATTTAGTTTCCTTTTGGGAAATTTCCCCACTTACAATTTTTTTGGGACGGGATTTTTTTTCTATTTTTGTGGGAATCCCACATCTTAATGTGAATACTGACGAGATGAACTTCACTACAATGCATAAACTGCAAGTCTCAAATAACTTCACTGGTGTTTTTCATCTGACACTTTTCAATTAAAGTATTTCTCATATCTGCAAGTTCACTGATTTTGGGAGTTTGGGAGGGTCATCTTGATATGTCAAACGCAGAAGTAAATTGTTTCCTTATATACGGCACTTTAACAGTTTAAATAATAGGTATATGTGCATCTTACCCTATGCAAGTGATTGAAAACAACTTGCACCTTTCACACACTAAAACAGAGTGAAATTATTGCTCATAAAACAGCCTGCCTAACCTAATACAGCTGCATAACACAAACATTAAATAAATATAAAACAAGTTTAACATACCTATCCTGCATAATATCAACCAAACCAGAGCCAAAACTAAACACAAAATTATTAACACCTAGCTTGATAATTGGATGAAATTGTCCTACCTGAGATGAATTATGCAAAGTGCGAATATCTAAGAATAATTAAGGCTGTATAGATATCCCCAAGAGCTTATTCAGTGGCAAATGTATTTGATTCAGTAAACACTATTCAAATCAATGTAAATGCCAACCTATACTTGATTCTAAAAAACTCTTTTTCATAATCTCTCCTCTAGCCTTTCAACACTTAACATGAAATTCCTTCCTCAACATCTAAATCATAAACTGTAACAAAACATCCATCCTAAACTAAATGTACTATATAATGGTGAATATCTATCTTCATAAAACTGCATAAATATCCCAAACAGATTATCCAGTATCATAAATTGACAGATCCGTGATCAAGTTATCTTTTTCTGACAGTATTCAAATTCACCTCAGAATTTTGAGAGTACAACCTTGACGTGAGAGGAATTCGCACTATTTACTCCAGAGAACATACGTTACTCCAGAGAATTCTTCAAAATAACCTTGACCCTTCCTTACAGTGTATACACTGCAGTAGCAAATTAAAATCACACTCATTACCGGAGTTATCTCTGCACACATCGCAAGGTTTATCTCAGCACACATCGCAGGTGTAACCTCTGTATACATCTCAGGAATTACCTCTGCACACATCGCAGGGGTTACCTCTGCACACATCGCAGCGGTTACCTCTGCACACATCGCAGGGCTTACCTCTGCACACATCGCAGAGTTACCTCTGCACACATCGCAGGGGTTACCTCTGCACACATCACAGCGGTTACCTCTGCACACATCACAGCGGTTACCTCTGCACACATCGCAGGGGTTACCTCTGCACACATCGCAGGGGCTACCTCTGCACACATCGCAGGGGTTACCTCTGCACACTTCTCAGTGGTTAACTCTGCACACATCGCAGCGGTAATTACCTCTGCACACATTGCAGTGGTAATTACCTCTGCACACATTGCAGCCGTTACCTCTGCACACATCGCAGGGGTTACCTCTGCACACATCGCAGGGGCTACCTCTGCACACATCGCAAGGGTTACCTCTGCACACTTCTCAGTGGTTACCTCTGCACACATCTCAGCGGTTACTAACTCTGCACACATCGCATGTAATTACCTCTGCACACATTGCAGTGGTAATTACCTCTGCACACATTGCAGCCATTACCTCTGCACACATCGCAGGGGTTACCTCTGCACACATCGCAGGAATTACCTCTGCACACATTGCAGGGCTTACCTCTGCACACATCGCAGGGGTTACCTCTGCACACATCGCAGGGGTTACCTCTGCACACATCGCAGCAGTTACCTCTGCACACATCACAGGGGTTACCTCTGCCCACATCGCAGGGGTTACCTCTGCCCACATCGCAGGGGTTACCTCTGCACACATCTCAGCGGCTACCTCTGCACACATCTTAGCGGTTACTAACTCTGCACACATCGCAGCGGTAATTACCTCTGCACATATTGCAGTGGTAATTACCTCTGCACACATCCCAGCGGTTACCTCTGCACACATCGCAGGGCTTACCTCTGCACACATCGCAAGGGTTAGCTCTGCACACATCACAGGGGTTACGTCTGCACAGATCTCAGGGGTTACCTCTGCACATATCTCAGTGGTTACCTCTGCACACATCGCAGCGGTTACTAACTCTGCACACATCGCAGCGGTAATTACCTCTGCACACATCGCAGCGGTTACCTCTGCACACATTGCAGGGGTAAGCACTGCACACATCGCAGGGGTTACCTCTACACACATCGCAGCGGCTACCTCTGCACACATGTAGCGGTTACCTCTGCACACATCGCAGGGGTTACCTCTGCACACATCGCAGGGGTTTCCTCTGCACACATCGCAGGGTTACCTCTGCACACATCGCAGGGTTTACCTCTGCACACATCGCAGGGGCTACCTCTGCACACATCGCAGCGGTTAGCTCTGCACACATCGCAGGGCTTACCTCTGCACACATCGCAGAGTTACCTCTGCACACATCGCAGGGGTTACCTCTGCACACATCACAGCTGGTTACCTCTGCACACATCACAGCGGTTACCTCTGCACACATCGCAGGGTTACCTCTGCACACATCGCAGGGGCTACCTCTGCACACATCGCAGGGGTTACCTCTGCACACTTCTCAGTGGTTAACTCTGCACACATCGCAGCGGTAATTACCTCTGCACACATTGCAGTGGTAATTACCTCTGCACACATTGCAGCCGTTACCTCTGCACACATCGCAGGGGTTACCTCTGCACACATCGCAGGGGCTACCTCTGCACACATCGCAAGGGTTACCTCTGCACACTTCTCAGTGGTTACCTCTGCACACATCTCAGCGGTTACTAACTCTGCACACATCGCAGCGGTAATTACCTCTGCACACATTGCAGTGGTAATTACCTCTGCACACATTGCAGCCATTACCTCTGCACACATCGCAGGGGTTACCTCTGCACACATCGCAGGAATTACCTCTGCACACATTGCAGGGCTTACCTCTGCACACATCGCAGGGGTTACCTCTGCACACATCGCAGGGGTTACCTCTGCACACATCGCAGCAGTTACCTCTGCACACATCACAGGGGTTACCTCTGCCCACATCGCAGGGGTTACCTCTGCCCACATCGCAGGGGTTACCTCTGCACACATCTCAGCGGCTACCTCTGCACACATCTTAGCGGTTACTAACTCTGCACACATCGCATGTAATTACCTCTGCACACATTGCAGTGGTAATTACCTCTGCACACATCCCAGCGGTTACCTCTGCACACATCGCAGGGCTTACCTCTGCACACATCGCATGGGTTAGCTCTGCACACATCACAGGGGTTACGTCTGCACAGATCTCAGGGGTTACCTCTGCACATATCTCAGTGGTTACCTCTGCACACATCGTGAGCGGTTACTAACTCTGCACACATCGCAGCGTAATTACCTCTGCACACATCGCAGCGGTTACCTCTGCACACATTGCAGGGGTAAGCACTGCACACATCGCAGGGGTTACCTCTACACACATCGCAGCGGCTACCTCTGCACACATGTAGCGGTTACCTCTGCACACATCGCAGGGGTTACCTCTGCACACATCGCAGGGGTTTCCTCTGCACACATCGCAGGGTTACCTCTGCACACATCGCAGGGTTTACCTCTGCACACATCGCAGGGGCTACCTCTGCACACATTGCAGCGGTTAGCTCTGCACACATCGCAGCGGTTACCTCTGCACACATCGCAGCGACACATAAAATATACTGACATTAGATACATTTGGACAATCACATGTCTATGAATATTCATATTGGGAAAGTTTGTTCCAAAGCTTATCACGGTCTTTATAACATTCGTCAGATTGCCAAATATCTTGATGTAGATTCCATGAAAACCCTTATTAATGCTTTTGTTATAACTCACATTGACTATTGTAATTCACTTCTTGTTGGACTACCTGATTATCAACTTACCAGAATTCAAAGAATACTTAATGAATACTTGAATTTCAGACTACAAAAATTTTCTCACACTAATGCTGTTTTGAAATCCCTTCACTGGTTACCAGTCAAACAAAGAATTGATTGTAAAATTATTTTACAAGTTTTCAAGTGCATTAAAGGCCTTGCTCCAAAATATTTATGTGAAATGGTAGTTGAAAAACCATCCTGCTATGACTTTCGTTTCAAGTCCCTATTTGTTCCCGTATTAAGCATAAAACTCTTGGCATAAGGGCCTTTGCTTATAAAGGTCCTTGGTTGTGGAATTCACTCCCAACTGAACTCAAATGTATTAATAATGTATCCCTGACCTCCTTCAAAACTAAGCTTAAAACTTTTTTGTTTAAAAAGACACTAATCTAATGTGTAGCTTGATCCATTGTATTTCTATTTATGTTGTCATTTCTGTATTCTTATTTTTGTTTTGTATCATAATTTCCTTGTAAGTAAAGCGCTTTTAAATGTTTTTACAAAATTAGCGCTATATAAATTTATGTATTAGTATTATTATTACATGTAAGATATACTGACATTAGATACATGTAAGATATATTGACATTAGATACATGTAAGCTATACATTTTGTAATTTATACCAATATTTATATCTCAGGAAAGGATTGAAATATCATCTATGATAAAATCAATGTGATTCATTACAAAATAAATATAACATATTCATTATCAATAAATCACATTAACAAATGCAATTGTGAAATATGTGATATTGCACATCTACAGTAACAATGTCTCTACCGTACCACTGTAATGTTGCTCGTCTACAATTCTTATGGAGTGAGTATGTGACATTCCTCATTTACAGTAACAAATACATGTGGAGGGATATTTGACATTGCTTGTCTACAGTAACAAATGCATGTGGAGGGAATATTTGACATTGCTTGTCTACAGTAACAAATGCATGTGAAGGGAATAATTGACATTGCTTGTCTACAGTAACAAATGCATGTGGAGGGAATAATTGACATTGCTTGTCTACAGTAACAAATGCATGTGGAGGAAATATTTGACTTTGCTCATCTACAGTAACAAATGCTTGTGGAGTGAGTATTCGACATTGCTCGTCTACAGTACTAATCCTTGTGGAGTGAGTATTTGACATTGATTGTCTAGTTACAAATGCTTGTGGAGTGAGTATGTGTCATTGCTCCTCTAGTTACAAATGCTTGTGGAGTGAGTGTGGCCATTGCTCGTCTACAATTACAAATGCTTATGGAGTGAGTATGTGCCATTGCTCGTCTACAATTACAAATGCTTGTGGAGTGAGTATGTGACACTGCTTGTCTACAGTTACAAATGCTTGTGAAGTGAGTATGTGTCATTGCTTGTCTACAATTACAAATGCTTGTGGAGTGAGTATGTGACATTGCTCGTCTACAATTACAAATGCTTGTGGAGTGAGTATGTGACATTGCTCGTTAACAATTACAAATGCTTGTGGAGTGAGTATGTGTCATTGCTCGTCTACAATTACAAATGCTTGTGGAGTGAGTATGTGGCATTGCTCGTCTACAATTACAAATGCTTGTGGAGTGAGTATGTGACATTGCTCGTCTACAATTACAAATGTTTGTGGAGTGAGTATGTGACATTGCTCATCTACAATTACAAATGCTTGTGGAGTGAGTGTGTGTCATTGCTCGTCTACAATTACACATGCTTGTGGAGTGAGTATGTGGCATTGCTCGTCTACAATTAAAAATGCTTGTGGATTGAGTATGTGACATTGATTGTCTACAGTAACAAATGCTTGTGGAGTGAGTATGTGTCATTGTTCGTCTACAATTACAAATGCTTGTGGGGTGAGTATGTGTCATTGCTCGTCTACAATTACAAATGCTTGTGGAGTGAGTATGTGTCATTGTTCGTCTACAATTACAAATGCTTGTGGAGTGAGTATGTGTCATTGTTCGTCTACAATTACAAATGCTTGTGGAGTGAGTATGTGACATTGCTCGTCTACAATTACAAATGCTTGTGGAGTGAGTATGTGACATTGCTCGTCTACAATTACAAATGCTTGTGGAGTGAGTATGTGTCATTGCTCGTCTACAATTACAAATGCTTGTGGAGTGAGTATATGTGGCATTGCTCATCTACAATTACAAATGCTTGTGGATTGAGTATGTGACATTGATTGTCTACAGTTACAAATGCTTGTGGAGTGAGTATGTGTCATTGCTCGTCTACAATTAGTTCTGATGAACTTGTGACTTTTCATTACCTATTTCGTGACCTGTTAAACTGGAACATCTTATGCTGAGGAGTATGATATCATATATTACACCATTTTCTTTGCTTTTGTTTGGCTTGTTTAAGCCTTTTCATTATTGTTGGATGTTGTGAATGATGTTTCTGTTCTAATGTGGAATCAATCAATTGATGATCACATTTCAAGTAATTGTTAGTATTATGATATAGATAATTTTAACAATGTAGTTAAGGATACTGGTTTTTCCCTTTTTCATCTTAATAGCGGTAGTCTTATCCATAATATTGATACCATAAGTGATTATTTGTCTACTCTTAATAATAACTTTTCAGTCTTGGGTTTCTCGGAAACATGGTTTGTCCACATAATAAAATCACTGATATGAGTAATTACAACCTTTTGAGCAACATAGAGAGAACAGGAGAGGGGCTGGGTTTGTTTGTTTGTACATAATAAGTTTCCTGCAGTTATTCGTCATGACCTATCTATTTTTAACGCTGACGTTGAAAGTATCTTTGTTGAACTAAATTTTGAATCCATCACTATCTTAGTTTCTGTTATTTATAGACCTCCATAATCCTCAGTAAATTCTTTTTATGATACACTAGATTTAATCCTCTCAAAAATTTCAAATGAGCATAAAACTGCTACATTATGGGTGATTTTAATACTGACTTTGCAAAAGATATATCCTTTGATTTTCATAACATATTGTCTTCTTATGGGTATTGTCCTTTGATAAGTATACCTACTAGGTAACTTGTAATTCTGTGAGTTTAATTGATAACATTCTTAGCAATACTAATTTTGATGAGTGTATCTCAGGGGTTTTAGTCACTGACATCAGTGATCATTTTCCAATTTTTAAAAAACAAAGCTATCGATATATACGAATTATCCTAATGTAATGTTGATAATTTTGTCAGTAAAGTTGGTGCAGTAGACTGGAGTTTTATTTTGGCACTCAAAAAACGCTAATGCAGCTTATGATTAATTTGTAAATACCATTGATCATATTTATGATAATTGTTTTCCACATATAACTATAAATACTAAAATTAATCGTAAACGGCATCCATAGATAATTCTTCAATTAAAGTTAAAATAAATTATATAGAAGGTTTCTAAGAAATCCATCTAGTGAAAACAAAACCAACTACAAGAAATATAGAAATAAATTAAAGTTCGCCAAAAAAGAAACTTTAATAAAAATTTAACAATTGTAAAAATAATGCCAAAAGTACTGGAGTATAATAAATGAACTTTAAATAAAAGGTCAAGTATGCACTGGTATCCTCATTCAGTGATGGAGACAATCCAGTCACTGACCCAAAACTATTGCCAATAATTTTAATGACTTTTGTCAATATAGGCCCCACTCTTGTTAACAATATAAATGGTAACAAATCCTTTGATGAGTACTTAGAGCCAAACAAGAGCATTTTAAATTCTTTGTTCCTTAATCCTGTAACAATTCGGAAGTATTTAAATAGCTTATTTGTCTTAAATCTAATAAGTCTGCTGGTTTTGATAACCTCAAACCTGGTATAATCAGGTTAGTATTCATCACATTGTTCAACCTTAACTCACATTTCCAACTTATCATTCATCACAGGTATTTTTCCTTACAGACTAAAATTACAAAGTTGTCCCCATCTATAAGAAAGATGATCCCCATGTTTATGAAAACTACCGCCCTATATCTATCTTACCATGTATATCTAAAATCATTGAAAGGTTGATGTTTAATCGTTTGTTTGTTTGTTTGTTTGATGAGGTCTTAACGGCACCACGACAACGAAGGTCAAAGCCTGAGAGGTCAGATCATTTTAGAGTAGTAAGGAAAGAGACCAGGGGAAGAATGAGAGAAATTCAAGAACAAAAGCCAGAAAGCTGTGATCGAGAGAGGAGGTGCATGGGTAAAACTAAAAACAGAGTAGAGAGGGGGTGGAAGAGGAGGATTAAATATGATTGTAGAGGGATGCATGCTGGAGGAAGGAGACTATTTTATCTGGAGGATTTTTTTGGAAGAACTCAGCAATTGAGTTGTGGGGAGCGAGAGAAGCTCTGGGAAGGTTGTACAGGGGCAAGCAAGGAGAACGTGATGGATTGTAAGGATGCAGTGGCAATTGTTACAGAGGTTGGGGGAACCAATAAGGAGGTGGGAGGAGTGAGGTGGGTGTGACCATTCTAAGACGGGTAATATGAACGTTGTCGATATTTGAAAGGTTGTTAATGGTGGATTTGATCGATTGTGGGCTGATAACATGGAGTTTGTTATCAATTTGGAAGTTCCATAAGGTTTGCCAGCGGTCACTAACAAGAGAAGCGATAAGCGGTTTGATGTCAGAGAGGTTTTGGGAAAAGGGGAAGGAGGAGGTTATGGGCAAGCTTAGCTGTTGTATCAGCCCTGTCATTGCCAGGGATGCCAACATGGCTGGGTATCCAGAAGAAAAGAACACTTTTCCTGCAGAGGGTGGGAGAAAAGAGTTTCCGGAGGAGGAGGTGGCAGGTGAGGTTATCCCATTTAAGATTGAGTAATGAAGTAAGAACAGCCTTTGAGTCAGAGAAAATGGCAAAGTGACTAAGAGGAGAGTACTCACAAAGTTGAGGGCGAGAGAATGGCCTTAGCCTCAGCTGAAAAGATGGATGAGTGGTCAGGAAGTCTGCTACTGAGGGTGATGTCTTGATGATGGCAGCAGCAGCTGTCTTGTTGCCTTCCTTGGAGCCATCAGTATAGATGGAGGTGTAATTTGAGAGTTGGTCTTTTTTTTTTGATTTGCTGTGAGATTGATGAAGAGATTAGGTGAGTTTGAGATTTTGTTATATGGAGAGGTCTAGGTGGACAGAAGGAAGAGGGGTGGGCCAAGGCGGAAAAGTGGGCCAGGAATAGGTAAACAGAGAGTGGCGGGTTGATGCCAAGTTGAAAGAGGTCTGATTTAATGCGTAAGCTGAAGGGGGCTTATAGGGTTTTAGTCCTATCAAAGAGGGAGGAGAAATTGGGGTACCTAATGAGGTTGTAAACAGGGTTCTGTGTTGGTGAGGACTCTAAAAGCATAGGAGAGGCTAAGCTTTACATCTAAGTAGAAAGGGGGTCGTTGGTTTCAACATGAAGGCTAGTGATTGGGGAGGTCCTGTAGGCCTTAGACAAAGCCTGAGGGCTTCATTTTGGATGGTGTTAATGTGGTTGAGGTATGAGTTGTGAGCGACACAGTAAACAATATTGCCATAGTCAAGCTTGGCACGAATGGTGAGCCTGAAAATTTTGAGGAGAGATGGTTCGCTCCCAAGTAGTGTTGAGAGCAGTCGGAGGAGGTTGAGGGAGCTATTGCATTTTAGTTTCAGGTTGGTGATGTGTGGCTTGTAGGTGAGCTTGGGGTCTAGAGTTAGACCAAGGAACTTTGTGTTTTCAACTTTAGGGATGCGATTCCCATTGAGCACAAAGTCTCGGGTTGGGGTGGAGGTTGTTGAAATGACAAAAGTGCATGCAGACTGTCTTGTCTTTGGAGAATCTAAAACCGTTATTGTTGCTCCAGACTTGCAGCTGATTGAGGCTGGTTTGAAGCCTATTTTCAACAATAGGAAAGCTAGGGGAGAGTAGAAGATGGTGAAGTCATCCACGAGAGGGTACGCTTTGATGCTGGGGCCAAGGTCATTCCCGATGTCATTAATGCTCAGGTTGAAGAGAGTGGGGAGAGGATGCTGCCTTGGGGACGCCTCTTCTTTGGGGGTACGGGCTTGGAGAGGGTGTGGCTAATACGAACTTGGAACTGCCTGGGGAGAGGAAGTTTTGAATAAAGATGGGGAGGTGGGCCTCTGAGGCCAATGGTGTGAAGTTTCCGGGTAATGCCGATTTCCAAGTAGTGTCGAAAGCTTTTCGAGGTCAAAAAATATGGCAATGAGGTGTTCTTTTTGCAAAGGATTCCTGATAGCTGTGTCGAGCGAATTAACTGGTCTAGGTATTGCACGCTGGAAGCCGCTTGGTGAGAGAGAGGATTCTGTTGGTCTCGAGGAACCAGTTTAGTCTCTGATTAATGATCTTTTCCATAATTTTACAGAGACAGCAAGTAAGGGCGATGGGTCGGTAGCTGGTGGGGTTGGTGCTATCCTTCCCGGTTTAAGGACGGGGATGACAATAGCTGTCCTCCAGATAGGGGAAAGGAGTGTGAGGACCAAAATGTGGTTGAAGATGGTGAGTAGGGTAGTGGTGGCTTTGATGGGGAGGTGTTTCAGAAACTGATAGGGGATGTTATCTGGGCCCTTGGAGGTGCAGCCAGCGCCGCTGATGGCTTGGTTTAATTCAGAAAGAGTGAGAGGGGGGTGTTGTAGCTGGAGTTGTCAGAGGGAAAAGTGATTCTCCGGGCTTCATCGCAAGCTTTTTGATTTTGAAAGCATTGAGTAGTTGGTCGAGGCCGAGATGTTGCTGAAAGAGGCGAAGTACAGGTGGTCAACGATGTCTTTTTTGGCGGTGAGAAGGTCTCCATTCCAAGAGAGATGGGAGATGGAAGATTTGCCTACTCTGCCGTGGAAGCTGTTAACCATTCTCCAAATCTTCTTAGTGGGGGTGTTGGTGGTGAGAGAAGAGATAAAGTTGTTCCAAGTGTTGGTTTTACTGTCCTTGATAGTGCTGCCTGGCCTTGCACGGCTGATGTAAAGAGGTTAAGGTTATGGGTGGTCGGGTTAGTTTTAAAGTTCCTGAGGGCTCTTTTTCCTGTTCTTGATGGCGGTTTTGCAGTCATCTGAGAACCAGGGGTTGGGGGATGATTTGGGGGTTTGGAGGTTTTGGGAATTGAGCAGGTGGCGATGTTGATAAGGATATTACTGAAGTTAGACATGGGATCCTCATCCTCGAGAAGATGGGGGAGAGGTGTGAGTCACAGAGGGTTTCAAAAAGGGACCAGTCAGCCTTGTCGAGGTTCCAGTTGGGGGTGTGCTCAGTGGGGATTTGAAGATTGGAGTGTATAAGAAGAGGGTAATGATCACTACCACAGAGGTCAGCAGTGACTCTCCAACCAAAGTCAGGAGGAGGTTAGGGGAACAGATAGACAGGTCAATACAGGTGAGAGAGCCTGTGGCAGGATGAAGGTAGGTCGGGGAGTTAGTGTTCAGTAAGGACAGGCTGTGCTGACGGAGAGCGTTTTCGATGAACTTGCCTCTAGGGGTGGTGGTATTAGAGCCCCACAGAGGGTTGTGAGCACTGAAGTCACCAAGAAGGATGAAGGGGGTGGGAAGCTGAGAGATGAGGTTGTTAAGGCTGGTTGGTTGAATGTTGGTGTTGGGAGGAGATAGATATTGCAGAGAGGAAAGTTTTGTGGAGGGAGATAGAAATACAGATGGCCTGAAGGTCGGGTGTGCACACTAACAGGGCTGTGTGGGATATCGTGGTCTAACGAGAATAGAGACGCCACCACAGGCCCTGTCAGCATCCACTTGATGTTTGTGATAGCAAGCAAAGTTGTTAAGGGAGTAATGGTCCGTGGTTTTCAAGAAAGTTTCTTGTAGGCAGAAGACGACTGGTTGAAGGTGGAGGCCAGAAGGTCGATTTCTTCAGAATTGGCCTTAAGGCTCCTAATGTTCCATTGTATGATGTTGTGGGTGTTATTGTAATTGATTGTGGTGTATGCCATAAAGGAGGGCGGGGGTTATCTGAGGAAGATCTGCTGGGTCTGAGTTCGCTTGTTTTTTTCTTTGGATTTGTTTCTTTGGGAGCGATTGTTTTGAAAATTGACGAGAAGTATGATCGATGTGTTCGTAATCGAACAATCCATACTTCAGTGTGGGTTTGGGAGGTGGGTTGTTTGTTGATTGGTTGTTTGTTGATAGGTTGTTTGTTGATTGGTTGTTTTTTGGTTGGTTGTTTGCTGGTTGATTTGTTGGTTTGTTGGTTGTTTGTTTGGCTGGTTTTAGCTTGATGTATGAAGGTATTAGTGGAGTTGGTGTAAGTGTAGGGGCTTTAGAGTAGGAAGGGGGTTGAGGAGAGAAGTGGTGGTGGAGGTGGTGTGGGTATTGGGTGTGATTGTTGGAAATGGTGATGGGCTTAGACTAGGTAAGAAGAGCCAGGTGAGGTCGGTTTGGGCATGGGAGTTAGTTTTGTTGTGTTAGTTGTGTTTGGGGGGGCGGAATTAGAGTTAGAGGAGACTACGTTTGAGTAGGGAAGGCTTGGAGTTAAGGTGGCGAGGAATTGTTTCCTGGCCTCAGGGTAGGTTATGTTGGGGTTAAGGGTTTTAAGTTTTGTTATTTGTTTTTCCTGAAGCCAGGTGGGACAGTCTTTCGAGAAGGAGGGATGGTTTGCTGAGTGTTTACCCACAATTTGTGCAGAGTGGGGGTTGCAGGAGGTGTTGTCATGGTCCTGGCTCGCAGTTACCACAGCGCTTGGCTGTGGCAGGAGTTCTTCCTGTGGCCATACCTCTGACAATTGTAGCAACGTAAAGGGTTAGGGAATATAAGGGGCGACCTGATTCTCAGGTAGCCGCAATGATGTGGAGGGGAGAGTTGAGTTGCAAAGTGAGAAATATGGTGTTGGTGGAGTTTCAGCCCGCTCTCTTTAGAACGAGACGACGGGCTTCGGTTACATGTTGGTTAGCTAGTTCACTTGGAGGTCGCCATCGGTCATGTACGCAGATCGCGGGTGCGATGACGCCTTTGCTGGAGTTTAGGGAACGGCGGGGGTGACTGTGATGTCGATACCAGAATTGATAGGGTTTTGGTGGAAAGGAGGGTGGTGGTTTGTGTCCCTGGTGCAGTGCACCAGGAGATCACCGGATCTAAGGGTAGAGACTTTGGGAGGGTAATCGACAAGGCCAAAGAGGGCTTTATGGATGAGGAAAGGAGAAACTTTTAAAGCTTTCCTGCTTGTTGGTGCATGGATTATAAGGATTTTGGGATTGGGGTTGCAGAATGGTCAATGATGGCAGGTGGGTCACGGGAGGGGGGGTCAAGGTCAAGGTCACTGCATAGGCGCTGTCATTATGAAAGAAAAACCAAGGGCCGAGAGACCCGAGGCAGCTAGAAAAAAATCGCGGAACCACTATATGGGGACCGCTGTATTAGTAACTAAGGAAAAAAGTCGGGACAGAACGAGGGAAAATATAATAGAAAAAGAAAAGAAACGATTCACCGAGATAAAGCCCATCCACAAAAGAAAATCCGAAAAAGTTATAAACAAAAATCCAAAATAGTTTAGGAGAATAATCAGTTGTCACGCCGCCTGCAGGTCCCATCCAATCCTAGCTTTCTTGACAAACACAACATTTTATTTGATGATCATATGGATTTAGACCAGGTCATTCTACGGAATCAGCACTCTATCTCTGCAATAATTAAACTATATAAAGCCCTTGAACAAAAAGATTCAGCAGTTGAATCTTCCTTGGACCTGTCTAAGGCCTTTTGATACCATTGATCACATTTTATTAAAAAATTATCATTTTATGGCATAAGAGGTGTAAAGCCTCTTGATTGGAATTTTATAGCTACCTTCTAATAGACATCAGTATGTGTATTATAATAATTGCAGTTCTGATCTTTCTCGTGTTAAGTGTGGAGTCCTCAAGACTCTATATTAGGACCACTTCTATTTATTTTATATACTAACGATATAAGTAATGTGTCTTCAAAATCATCTTTAATTTTATTTGCAGATGACACAAATATTTTTATCATGGTAGTAACGCTTATGAATTACAAGACATTATCTGCTCTGATTTATTATGTTATCATGACTGGTTCTGTGCTAAAGCTTTTTTTAAATGCAGCTAAAACTAATTATATTGTTTTTGTACTTTTAAAAATTGAAATGTCACTATCAATTTGAATGGAATAATAGTCCATAAAGTAACCTCAACCAAATTTTTAGGGGTGACCATCGACTCAATCTTTTGCAACATATTTATTCAATTGTTTATCTGTTGGCAACTAAATTAAAATATTATACATAAGGTGCTTGACCTCATTTGTCTTATTGTTGCAGTGTTTTTAAAACCACTTTTAAATAAATTGATTGTTAGACATATTAATCTATTTAAGAGCTTTTCTGTCACTTAATCTTCTGAAATGACTTCCAAATCAATCTTCCATATAATGATACTTTTAGTTAATCTATTTAAGACAACAATGACTTTCATCCATATAATCAATCAAATAACATTCATTGTCCTCCATGTCGCACTAATCTGATTAGATTTAATACTTGTAACTGAGCCATTGATTTTGGAATTCCATCCCTTGTGACATACAAACTTGTAATTCTCTTGCCAGCTTTGGAAAATCATTAGACAAAATTGTATAAATAATTACTAAATACTCTATTACTACTTGTTATATTCTATCCATAACCTTAGGTTAGGGGATGGGTGAGAATAGGGTCTGGTATTTTGGTAGGGGCTGGTAAATTGGGGGAGGAGGTCTAGTAACTTCTGGAAGGGGTGGGGGGTAGTTTATGCTAAAATTAACTTACTTTGTAACCAGGAGTGTTGTACTTAGTTAAGCTCTCAGAGTTTTTTGCAACACTTCCATTCACATACATATTGTATATTATTATATCCTACACCTATCCACATTTCTATATGTTGATAACTGTATTTCAACAATTCAAATATTTGTAAACTCAATTGTATATCTGTATATATTGTATATTGTTATATTTAAATATGTTGTGAAGAACCAAATAAATAAAGCAAATAAATAAAGCAAATTACAAATGCTTGTGGAGTGAGTATGTGTCATTGCTCGTCTACACTTACAAATGCTTGTGGAGTGAGTATGTGTCATTGTTCGTCTACAATTACAAATGCTTGTGGAGTAAGTATGTGTCATTGCTCGTCTAAAATTACAAATGCTTGTGGAGTGAGTATGTGGCATTGCTCGTCTACAGTTACAAATGCTTGTGGAGTGAGTATGTGACATTGATTGTCTACAGTTACAAATGCTTGTGGAGTGAGTATGTGTCATTGCTCGTCTACAATTACAAATGCTTGTGGAGTGAGTATGTGGCATTGCTTGTCTACAATTACAAATGCTTGTGGAGTGAGTATGTGTTATTGCTCGTCTACAATTACAAATGCTTGTGGAGTGAGTATGTGCCATTGCTCGTCTACAATTACAAATGCTTGTGGAGTGAGTATGTGTCAATGCTCGTCTACAATTACAAATGCTTGTGGAGCGAGTATGTAGCATTGCTTGTCTACAGTTACAAATGCTTGTGGAGTGAATATGTGACATTGCTCATCTACAGTAACAATTGCTTTGTGGAGTGAGTATGCAACATTTTTCATGTATAGTAACAATGTGACATTGCCCGTCTACAGTTACAAATGCCTGTGAAGTTAGTCTGTGACATTGCTCGTCTATAGTAGACTCTGTACATCTGTAATTTTCAAACAAATTAGTCACTTCCATAAAACCTAATTTCTCCTCATGTTGCATGTAATTCTCATCACTAAATCGAATTGTAGCTCCAGATTATCTTTCATCAAATCTACAAAGACTAGCTTGGGCCTATAGAAACCTATTACCATATGTTGATGGACTGAATGAACAACAACTTGTTTATGAACAAAAGGAGTAAGCATGCATGATTACCCTGATAAACATTTCTTAATCATGGCACATTGCTTGACTAGAGAATTTTAGCATTAAACATGCATGATTATCTTCAAGTGTAAATGATACAACTTTCTTGAGATGACAATTTATATCCAAATTAAGGGTAATTAAAATTCATCTAAATAGAAGGCATGTAGTTTATTAATATTATTAAGCAGTTGTAGATTGTCGAGACCGAATATCAAGCTCAGGTCGCTGTCACACTATAGTGAAGAGATCAAGCTTAAAACTGCTCTGCCACAAAGTTTCAAATTTTAACAATTTTCTGGTTCTTAAAGGATTATAGGTAAAGGATTATATCAGTGGTCATTAATCAAGCTAAGTCAGGCACACTAGTGAAGAAAGCATTGAAACAAGCTTTTTCCATAGAGGAAATCAGAAATGTATGAAAATTACTTATTCAGATTAGTAGTTTGTTTGTTTGTTTGATGAAGGCTTAACGGCACCATGCCAAGAAGGATCAAATTGTGCCGGAAAGATTAGATCATTCCATAGGAATGACACAAAGATAAAAGCCTAGGACAAGTCTGATAGAAGGACGGGAGCTAAGAAGCGAGGAAGCTGGGACCGAAGAGGAAGTGAAGGAGCAACATTACATCCTTAAATTATCCAAAAGTCTGTGTGTACATTGTGTGTGTACATTCTGTTGACATTAGTCTACATGTATGTGCACATCCTATTGACATATTAGTATATGTGTACATTCTGTTGACATATTAGTCTTGTGTTTATATTCTCTTGACATATTAGTCTGTGGGTACATTCTGTTGACATATCAATCTGTGTGTACATTCTATAGACATATTAGATCTATGTGTACATTCTGTTGACATATTAGTTTGTGTGTACATTATATTGACATGTTAGTCTGTGTGTATATTCTGTTGACATAATAACCTGTGTGTACATTCTGTTGACATATTAGTTTTTGTGTACATTCTATTGACATAGTCAGTGTGTACATTTTGTTGACATATTAGTTTTTGTGTACATTCTATTGACATAATAGTCTTTGTACACATACTAATGACATGTTAGTCTTTGTGTACATTCTCCTGACATGTTAATCTGTGTGTACATTCTGTTGACATATTAGTCTGTGTGCACATACTAATGACATGTTAGTCTATGTGTACATTCTGTTGACATATAAGTCTGTGTGTACATTCTGTTGGCATATTAGTCTGTGTGCACATACTAATGACATGTTAGCCTATGTGTACATTCTGTTGACATATAAGTCTGTGTGTACATTCTGTTGGCATATTAGGCTGTGTGCACATACTAATGACATGTTAGTCTGTGTGTACATTCTCTTGACATGTTAGTCTATGTGTACATTCGTTGACATATTAGTCTGTGTGCATATAACATTCTGTTGACATATTAGTCTGGGTGTACATTCTGTTGACATATTATTCTGTTTGCACATTCTCTTGACATATTAGTCTGTATGCAAATTTAAATCTTAAGACATTAGTCTACATGTATGTGCACATCCTGTTGACATATTAGTATGTGTGTACATTCTATTGACATATTGGTCTTGTGTTTACATTCTGTTGACATATAAGTCTGTGGGTACACTCTGTTGATATACTAGTATGTGTACATTCTATAGACATATTAAATCTATGTGTACATTCTGTTGACATATTAGTTTGTGTGTACATTCTATCGACTTGTAGTCTGTGTGTATATTCTGTTGACATAATAGTCTGTGTGTACATTCTATAGACATATTAAATCTATGTGTACATTCTGTTGACATATTAGTTTTGTGTGTACATTCTATCGACTTGTAGACTGTGTGTATATTCTGTTGACATAATAGTCTGTGTGTACATTCTGTTGACATAATAGTCTATGTGTACATTCTGTTGACATATTAGTCTGGGTGTATATTCTCTTCACATATTAGTGTGTGCACATTCTCTTGACATATTAGTCTGTGTGCACATTCTGTTGACATATTAGTCTGGGTGTATATTCTCTTGACATAGTAGTCTGTGTGCACATTCTCTTAACATATTAGTCTGGGTGTACATTCTGTCGACATATTAGTCTGTGTGCACACTCTCTTGACATATTAGTATGGGTGTACATTCTATTGACATATTAGTTTGTGTGTACATTCTATTGACATGTTAGTCTGTGTGTATATTCTGTTGACATAATAGTCTATGTGTACATTCTGTTGACTTATTAGTCTGTGTGTACATTCTCTTGACATATATTAGCCTTTGTGTACATTCTATTGATATATTAGTCTGTGTGTACATTCTGTTAATATATTAGTCTGTGTGTACATTCTGTTGACACATTATTCTGTGTGTACATTCTGTTGGCATAGTAGTCTGTGTGTACATTCTGTTGGCATATTAGTCTGTGCGTACATTCTGTTGACATAGTAGTCTGTGTGTACATTCTGTTGACATATTAGTCTGTGAGTACATATTAATATGTGTGTACATTCTGTAAGCATATTAGTCAGTGTGTACATTCTGTTGACATATTAGACTGTGTGTACATTCTGTTGGCATATTAGTCTGTGTGTACATTCTGTTGGCATATTAGTCTGTGTGTACATTCTGTTGACATATTAGTTTGTGTGTACATTCTGTTGACATATTAGTATGTGTGTACATATTGTTGGCATATTAGTCTGTGTGTACTGTCTGTTGACATATTAGCCTGTGTATAGATTCTGTTGACATATTAGTCTGTGTGTACATTCTGTTGACATATTAGTATGTGTGTACATTCTGTTGGCATATTAGTCTGTGTGTACATTGTTGACATATTAGTCTGTGTGTACATTCTATTGACATATTAGTCCGTGTGTACATTCTGTTGGCATATTAGTCTGTGTGTACATTATGTTGACATATTAGTCTGTGTGTACATTCTGTTAATATATTAGTCTGTGTGTACATTCTGTTGACATATTAGTCTGTGTGTACATTCTGTTGGCATAGTAGTCTGTGTGTACATTCTGTTGGCATATTAGTCTGTGCGTACATTCTGTTGACATAGTAGTCTGTGTGTACATTCTGTTGACATATTAGTCTGTGTGTACATATTAATATGTGTGTACATTCTGTAAGCATATTAGTCAGTGTGTACATTCTGTTGACATATTAGTCTGTGTGTACATTCTGTTGACATATTAGTCTGTGAGTACATATTAATATGTGTGTACATTCTGTAAGCATATTAGTCAGTGTGTACATTCTGTTGACATATTAGACTGTGTGTACATTCTGTTGGCATATTAGTCTGTGTGTACATTCTGTTGGCATATTAGTCTGTGTGTACATTCTGTTGACATATTAGTTTGTGTGTACATTCTGTTGACATATTAGTATGTGTGTACATATTGTTGGCATATTAGTCTGTGTGTACTGTCTGTTGACATATTAGCCTGTGTATAGATTCTGTTGACATATTAGTCTGTGTGTACATTCTGTTGACATATTAGTATGTGTGTACATTCTGTTGGCATATTAGTCTGTGTGTACATTGTTGACATATTAGTCTGTGTGTACATTCTATTGACATATTAGTCCGTGTGTACATTCTGTTGGCATATTAGTCTGTGTGTACATTATGTTGACATATTAGTCTGTGTGTACATTCTGTTAATATATTAGTCTGTGTGTACATTCTGTTGACATATTAGTCTGTGTGTACATTCTGTTGGCATATTAGTCTGTGTGTACATTCTGTTGGCATATTAGTCTGTGCGTACATTCTGTTGACATAGTAGTCTGTGTGTACATTCTGTTGACATATTAGTCTGTGTGTACATATTAATATGTGTGTACATTCTGTAAGCATATTAGTCAGTGTGTACATTCTGTTGACATATTAGTCTGTGTGTACATTCTGTTGACATATTAGTCTGTGTGTACATACAGTTGGCATATTTGTCTGTGTGTACATTCTGTTGACATATTAGTTTGTGTGTACATTCTGTTGACATATTAGTATGTGTGTACATTCTGTTGGCATATTAGTCTGTGTGTACATTGTTGACATATTAGTCTGTGTGTACATTCTATTGACATATTAGTCCGTGTGTACATTCTGTTGGCATATTAGTCTGTGTGTACATTATGTTGACATATTAGTCTGTGTGTACATTCTGTTGGCATATTTTCTCCCAACCATTCAATATATCAGAAGAATACCAAAACATGGCTAGAGAAGTAACACCACCATAACAAATCTCTTTCAATTGATAATCTTTGAAATGCATTCTAAAGAAGTCAGGGTCTGATATCATCCCTCACTTTTGACATTAGTCATTTTTTAAAAACTTTTTTATAATCTGTAAAAACATATCTCTTGTTTGGAAAAAAAATCCAGTTCTGTTCGTTTTTCTGTCATTTGTTTGATTACTGCTCAAATCCTTTAAGAAAAAAGATTAGAGAAGACAGGGGATGATTTTCTTTCAAAATGGTCCTACAGCAAAAAAATGCTGTCGACCTAGGCTTTACCACGGCAATTTATATTTCTATCACAGCAATATAATTCTTACCTATATTTCACGGACTTCATAAGTTCGCAACAATACAATGTAAATCATGCAGAGTATAAAATCATTTTTCATGTAAATCATGATAACAATATTTTATTCTACTTTTCAGTTCATACTAGTGCTGTGAATGAATCGCAACTTTACTAAACGTAATCATGCAAATTTGTGAGTTTTTGGAAAGTACAGTAAAAATCGCATAACTAGTATGGAAGAAGTATTGACTCCATGTACAAATAAATGTAGGAATTCTGATTTCAAAATCATCAAAAGATTATTTCTACAGTATTAAAAATCTTTTCATAGAAAATATGAATGGAAATTTGTTGAAAAATAACAGAGTAGTTTCCGTCAATGTCAATTAGTCCCGATCCACGACTCCTTTGCCGTTTTTCACTGTGCAAGTAAGTTACATCATGATCAATACATGAATATGCCTTGTATAAAATTTCAAAAGCTACGCCACCACCCGAAATCAATTTCATTATGACCCTCTCCCAAGATGACTGTTTTCTACAAGGAGAGTGCTGCAACTGATTAAACCTTTTTATTTCCTATTTATTTTGTAACTCTTTTTTCGTTTTTGTACAATCTATTTGACTCATCAGGTAATATTTACATGCATATTTAGTGAGCACAACAATTGAAGCTGTTTTGATAGTGTATTTCTGGGTCAGTTTTACAGCTTGTAAAATGGGGTTTTAATAAGGAGAGATTGAAGCCTAATGCTAAACTTGAAGTTATACAATCATTTTTCATATCCTAAAACTTTGATCGACGGCAAAAACTTGCCATCAAGCATGGGGGTCTACAACAGCACTGAGTGGTCCTTTCCAAGGCAATTGCCATCGATGTCGTCAGGAAATTAATTCCGTGGATGATGCTATAAATTTATACAATTTCCTTCAAGTTACTTAATTAGGTATCGATTTGCTCAATAAAGCATACCGTTGCTGTCAATATTACTTACATAAGCAGAAGCATTACCCATGGAGAGGATATGCTGAACATTGCAGAATCTCTGCACTAAAGATATACAAGATGTTACATTATATTGAAGACATGAACATGCCTCACAGAGAAGGAGCAGCAATTTGTCTTCAAATGAAAATGTGAAAGAAAAATTACTGAGGAGAAAATTCACCACAAATACTGTTTTGTCACCTGTGAATATGACTGTATTTACACACATGCAACAACTGTGACGGGGTGAATTTACCAAACGATGACCAATAACTGAAAGTGGAATATGTGTCAATGACAATTTATTCTTTCTTTTGCAATAGAGAAGTGTTTTGTTATTGCAAGTCACATAGATGGTGAAGAGATAATTGTTCTCTCATATACTACAGTGAATATATAATGCATCACTGCCCATGTTTATTTACTGTATGTTATCATCTTGCAATCAGCAAAACTTACTTCATGAAACAACTTCAAAACAAGTATTTCCTGAAATGAACCCGATAAAGAGTTCAAACAAAGCAAATCTTTATAGGTCAAGTGTGCTTTAAACAACACAAATATTTTTATTTATTTTTATTTTTCTAATTTTAATGCCTCAGAGTTTAACCAAAATTGACTTAAAATCACTGTGCGCACTTATGATGATCCAAGAGGCCTATTACTTTGCAACCCCAACTCCCGATTGGCAAATGGAACAAGTCTGGAGATCATATTTCAAACACCTGCCTTCACTAATTTTCACTCTCATGGACTCTTTCATTAACACCAATGCTTTATTAACCACAGTGAATGTGAGGAAACTAAATTGCTGGCTGGCTATTCACAGCTACACAGCCCTTCTAGTGAATTGTGGTTTGAAGATGTTATTTTCTGGACTAAAGCCAACCATTCGATTCACTAACAGTTTTCTCCAATTAGTGCCTTGTGGACTTCAAAGAAAGAATAGAAACACTTTGGTAGGATGATAATTGGTAGACAAATTGTGGTTTCTGTGCTGAGGGGGACTCCTCCCCCACCCAAATTTTAATAGGCCTCCTGGATCACCATGCTTGAATGCATGATTGTGCCTTACAGCACGAGTTGGTGAGTGTTAGGGAGATCCAACTACTGTAGGGCTAAGTCTGATTTTGTGGGTTACAAGGTTGGTAAAAACATGTTGGTGTACATGTGAGAAAGGAATACACATATGCATATAATTACCAAGGAACTTTGATGAAGGGATAGCATTATAGTGGAAAACTAATCTAGATTTAGTAAACCGTTAAAGAGTGGGGGGTGAGTAAACCTTAAGCCTTCAACAAGATACGGAGTAGCCACACAAGAGCAGACCCCAGCATGATATAACTTAGTTATATACAATCTCCACAGTATTAATTAAGTGAGAGGGGAGTAACTCCCACATTATAAGCCTCCAGCACAATTAAAGAGTAAATCAAACGAAGGATCAAGAAGCAACACCAAAGAGTGGAATACAAATTTCACAAATAAACTGAGAGAAATGTAAACAATTCTTCCATGATATTCTATTACAAAAGTAGATGTTTAGATACTGTAAATCCTTTTTCTAGTCATGTAGATGCCGTTGTTATCCGCAGCAGATAAAAGGGGAAATGTAGGTCACATAGAAAAGAGTATTTGCTATCATGCCAAGTATTTTCTGGAACAGAAACCAGTTTTCCTTCAAGTTTTATCAGTAACACATTTGAAATGTGCTTAGAGGTGCATGTGGCTCAATGGTTAAGGAGTCATGCTCATATAAGTGCGTTTGGGGAGTTAACATGGGCTGGCGTGTATGTGACTCAATGGTTAAGGAGTTATGCTGGTATGACTGCGTTTGGGGAGTTAACATGGGCTGGCGTCCATGTGGCTCAATGATTAAAGAGTCATGTTCGTACGACTGCCTTTGGGGAGTTAACATGGGCTGGCGTCCATGTGGCAACGGTTTAAAGAGTCATGCTCGTATGACTGTGTTTGAGGAGTTAAGATGGGCTGGCGTCCATGTGGCTCAATGGTTAAGGAGTCATGCTCCTATGACTGCGTTTGGGGAGTTAACAAGAAATATGGTTCATGTAGCTCAATGGTTAAGGAGTCATGCTTGTATGACTGCGTTTGGGGAGTTAACATGGGCTGGCGTCCATGTGGCTCAATGGTAAAGGTAACTGCGTTTGGGGAGTTACCATGGGCTGGCGTCCATGTAGCTCAATGGTTTAAAGAGTCATGTTCGTATGACTGCGATTAAAGAGTTAACATGGGCTGGCGTCCATGTGGCTCAATGGTTAAGGAGTAATGCTCGTATGACTGCGTTTGGGGAGCTAACATGGGCTGGCGTTCATGTGGCTCAATGCTTAAAAAGTTTTGCTTGTATGACTGCGTTAGGGGAGTTAACAAGGGCTGGCGTCCATGTGGCTCAATGGTTAAGAAGTCATGCTGGTATGATTGCTTTTGGAGAGTTAACATGGGCTGGCATCCATGTGGCTCAATGGTTAAGGAGTAATGCTCGCATGACTGCGTTTAGGGAGTTAACATGGGCTGACGCTTATGTGGCTCAATGGTTAAGGAGTCATGCTCGTATGACTGCATTTGGGGAGTTAACATGGGCTGGCGTCCATGTGGCTCAATGGTTAAGGAATCATGCTCGTCTGACTGCGCTCGGGGAGTTAACATGAGCTGGCATGCATGTGGCTCAATGGTTAAGTAGTCACGCTCGTATAACTGCAATTGGGAAGTTAACATTAAGTGGCATCCGAGTGGCTAAATGGTTGAGGAGTCATACTCCTATTACTGTCTTTAGGGAGTTAACATGGGCTGGCGTCCTTGTGGCTCAATGGCTAAGGAGAAATGCTCGTATGACTGCGTTTGGGAAGTAAAAATGGGCTGGCATCCATGTGGCTCTATGGTTAAGAAGTCCTGCTCAAATGACAGCGTTTGGGGAGTTAACAGGGACTGGCGTCCATGTGGCTCAATGGTTTAAAGAGTCCTGCTCGAATGACTGCGATTGGGGAGTTTAATATGGGCTGGCGTTTATGTGGCCCAATGGTTGAAGAGTCATGATCCTATGACTGCCTTGGGGAGTTAACATGGGCTGGTGCCATGTGGCTCAATGGTTAAGAAGTCATGCTTGTATGACTGCGTTTGGGGAGTTAACATGGGCTGGCGTCCATGTAGCTCAATGGTTAAGGAGTCATGCTCGTATGACTGCGTTTGGGGAGTTAATATGGGCTGACGTCCATGTGGCTCAATGGTTAAGAAGTCATGCTCGTATAACTGCCTTTGGGGAGTTAACATGAGCTGGCGTCCATGTGGCTCAATGGTTAAGGAGTCATGTTCATATGACTGCGTTTGGGGAGTTAACATGGGCTGGTGCCATGCGGCTCAATGGTTAAGGAGTCCTGCTTGTATGACTGCGCTTGGGGAATTAACATGGGCTGGTGTCTATGTGGCTCTATGGTTAAGGAATCATGCTCGTATTACTGCGTTTGGGGAGTTAACATGGGCTGGTGCCATGTGGCTTAATGGTTAAGGAGTCATGCTCGTATGACTGCGTTTGGGGAGTTAACATGGGCTGGCGTCCATGTAGCTCAATGGTTAAGGAGTCATGCTCGTATGACTGCGCTTAATGAGTTAACATGGGCTGGCGTCTATGTGGCTCAATGGTTAAGGAGTCATGCTCGTATGACTGCTTTTGGAGAGTTAACATGGGCTGGCGTTCATGTGGCTCAATGGTTAAAAAGTCCTGCTCATATTAATGCGTTTGGGAAGTTAACATGGGCTGGCGGCCATGTGGCACAATGGTTAAGGAATCCTGCTGGTATGACTGCATTTGGGGAATTAACATTGGTTAGGGTTGGGGTTAGCTAACCCTAACCCTAACCCTGCTCGTTTGACTGCGTTTGAGGAGTTAACATGGGGTGGCGTCCATATGGCTCAATGGTTAAGGAGTTATACTCGTATGACTGCATTTGGGGAGTTAAAGTGGGCTGGCGTCCTGTCCAGGTGGAGTCATATGCTTTCATTCGCTTGCGCTATGGAAACCGGGGACGGACACCTGGTGATAATGGGGCACCTGGTGATAATGGGGCACTTGGTGATAATGGGGCACCTGGTGATAATGGGGCAACTGGTGATAATGGGGCCCCTGGTGATAATGGGGCACCTGGTGATAATGGATTTAAGTGATGAGAACTGAATTCTGTACTTTCTTACAACAATTGTTTATCCATACATTATACAATGTGCAAGTGTCACAATCTAAGTATTCTTGTTCATAATGTACTGGTATCTTCTGTGTTGGTGGCTAAATCCACATGTAAGTCAGGTAAGCTAATCCATGTGTTTAGTCAGGCATTAGAACTACAGTGCTTTACCGAGTTCTAAGTTCCTCAAATGAATAGTTGTTAATAAGAAGGAATAGAAATGAGTCCAAGATAATCTAAACTGCTGCAGCAACTCCCTCCAAACATTCTACACAGACTGAAAGAAGATCAGTTGATGCAAACCAGAAAAACAAAATGTTTCGTGGTTCCGATGCATTCTTTCATTGTACATGTACGTTGATTTTCAAGTTTTACAATAACTAGCAATGCATATCATGCCATATGCTAAATAACATATATCCGTAAGCCATATGCCCACCATGCACATCAATAAAATGAAACCTGTTGACAGCAATACAAGTATGATGCAAAACATGCATACGATTGCACATTACTTACTGTTTTAAGAATTTCACACACAACCTCACCTGCATGGCATCATTACTAAACCAATCAGTCACATATACGGACCATAACTCATGTGTGTACCACATGTGTCATGTGTGTATAATGTGTTTACAAGTTTTTTGGAGCATTTTCACATTAAGGCATGCATATTAGTGATAGAACCTGTTAACAACATACAGTATACACAATTATTCACATATCTGAAAATAACTTGCAAGTATGATGCAAACAGACATATGGTTGCTATAGATTTTTCCCCTCAAGATTTTCAAATTTTATATTAATTCCCCCCCCCCCCCCTCCGCCCATTGCAATATGCATGACATCACCATCAAAACAATAGGACACACAGACAATGGGTTATCTGGGTACCCCACATAACCTGTATTGTCCTTGTGTTACTGTGTTAATCATAAGCTTTTCAGCGAAACCATATTTAGCCCCGCCCCACTATGTACATTCAACAATTTTATACCATCAATATGTATACACTATTGGCCAGTAAGTGTATTTCTCGGAAGTTGTTCTACGCACTATTGGCTGTAACATACCCAAGAATGGCTATAATCGTACTTGATCCTGGAAAATGCCAAATTTGTATCAAATCAATTTTTTTTTAATATAAACTAAAAGTTCTCAAGCACTAATTTGGCTATAAAACATGATCTTTCCATTAAGATCTAGCAGAATAGAGTTTTTCAGTTTTTTGGTGGGACAAAACCCTGCAAATTTAGAAGCCCTAGCAGGATTTTTGGAACCCTAGCTGAAGATTTTTGCAGCCCTAGCGGGATTTTTGGAACCCTTTAATGAATATGGCTATAGAAAGGGCCCCCCCCCCCCTCCCTCCGCACCTCCCAAAAGAGCTTGAAAATTATACTTGAAAGGGTCAACAATTCAGATTAATAATGAAAACAATTCGGGATCTGGTCTAGAATTCATGCAAATTAAGATTTTTTGCAATCTGCCATCGGGGTTTTAGTGCACGATTTTGATAAGACCCGGCATACAGATGATGAGTTTGCTTCTGCTAATACTGTATATGCCCACTCGATATCACAACATACATGTACTTCTACACAATTGTACCCTTTCCCAGAGACGGAGAGAGTATGGAGGTGGACGCATGGAAAGGTTGGGGAGGGAAGGGGGAAGTGCAAAATATTGAGCGTATAATAGCTTGGAGAAAAAAAACCTGAAGTTCGATATATGAGTAAAACAGTAAAAAGAGGCTTCCATCATCATGAATTTGGCCAGAAATGTTATCGTTGAAATGTTTTACAAAGAAAGCTTGACATTTGGTAGAGATTGATGGTTTATTTACAAACTCGCGCATTGAGCCAATGGGCCTACCTTTAAACTCAGATGCATAAGAAATCCAGAAAACTCGTGGTCGGTTCCCCCTCCTCCCTTCCCCTTCCAAAAAAAAGCCTACCTGATCACAAAAATGGCAACATGTAATAGAATATCAAATGAATATCTAATGAAATAATGTATAATTGTCCTACCGCTTGGAGTATATGATTATATGTCATGGCGAAGATGGACTACATTTAAATTTCACGCAGCGCCTTCTTAAACAAGGAAGTAATGAACTATACATGTCTCTGTGTGTATGTTCCGCAACTGACAAACGATCTTCAATTTGTGACTGTTTAATGTCATTGCAGATTAAAAATCCACTGTTTCCAATTTTAGAGACTTTTATCTGATTTCTTGTGAAATTTCATAATTCAATATGATCTATACTAGAAATAAACATTAAAAGTCACAAGTAGCGTGAATGAACATTCATTCAAATAACCCGATTCCTTCTTAACTTAGCAGGTTGGAGGGGGTATGCAAGTAAATCATTCTTATCGCCTGATCACTGCTTACTGTTTAGGTTGGAGGGGATTGGGGTAGGCCAGTAAAAATAAGAAATATGCAACAACAAGTTTATTTCTTGGAAATTGTTTTACATACCATTGGTGGTAACTACTCAAAATTGGCCATAATTGGACTCCCGGAAAAAGCCTAAATTGTATAAAATAAAAATGGCCACTATTTTACACTTTGAGGCTTCCGATTGTGGCCAATTGTGAACATAATGTTTCCCATAAAGTACTGTTCAACAAAATCCTGCAAAAAAAAATTATGTTGCAATTTGTTCTAGGTTTGGTCATTTTCATATTATATTGACTGGTCTACTAGCTAACAACATAAATATACCAAGTGTGAATCCATACCAGAAATGCAGTTGTAATTAAAATATGAGTTTTTAAAGATTTTCATTAAGCCCCACCTATTCCTATGTACCATATATGACACAAACACAATGTATCGTTCTGGAGATTTTCTGTTTACGAGCTATATTTAGCAAAATCACATGCAGCCCCACTCACTATGCATATTAATGAGATTCAAAATAAATTTCACCATGAGCATGTGGACACTCGCTAACAACATTACTATGCCATTTATGAAACAAAACAAACTAGTGGTTGTTAAAATATGAGCATTTCAAGATTTTTACATTAAGCCCTGGCCACTCATTAATATGCATGGCATCACCATCAAAACCAACACCACACATGAACTGCCCATGTGCTATCTGTGTTCCACATATAAAATGAATCCAGTTTACCAAACTTTAAATATCGTGCTTACAAGCTCTTTTTAGCATAAACATATTAGGCCCGCCCAATATGCATATTAATGAAATTCAATGTTTTTATACCAAGAATGAATTTGTACACACTAGCTAACATCATAATTACATCACATACGAAACAAAAAAGACATGTGGTTCTTAAACTATGAGCAATTCAAGATTTTTGCAATAAGCCCCGCCTACTCATTAATATGCATGACATCACCACCAAAAATAATAGAGCACATCTACAGACCATGGGATGTCTGTATACCACATATGACATGAATCCAGTTTGTTCTTGAGATATCGTGTTTACAAGCTCTTTTCAGCAAAATCTTATTAAGCCAGCCCACTATGCGTATTAATGAAATTCAGATATTTTTATACAATGAACATGTACACACTACCTAACAACATTACTATGCTAAATATGAAACAAAATGGACCAATGGTTGTTAAAATATGAGCAGTTCAAGATTTTTGGATTAGGCCCCGCCCACTCATTAATATGTCTGACATCATCACCAAAATCAATAACGCACATCTGCGGACCATGGGCTACCTGTGTACCACATATGACATAAATTCAATGTGTCATTTTGGAGGTTTCATGTTTACAAGCTTTATTTGGCAAAACCACTTTAAGCCCCGCCCACTATGCATATTAATGAGATCCAACAATTTTCATACCTTGAGCATATGGACACTAGCTAACAACATTACTATGCCAAAAATGAAACAAAACAGATAAACAGTTGTTAAACTATGAGTATCTAAAATTGTTTTACATTAAGCCCTGCCCACTCAATAATGAAATCATCACCAAAAACAAATAGGGAACATCGTTGGACTATGGGCTACCTGTGTATGTACTACATATGACATGAATCTAATGTGTCGTACTGCCACTTTGAGCTCTACCAATGACGCATATTAATAAGATTCAATATGTTTGTACCATGAGCATGTGGACATTATCTAACAAGACTACTGTGCCAAATATGAAACAAAATGGACAAATGGTTATTGAAGTATGAGCATTTCAATTTGATCTTTTACATTAAGCCCAGCCCACTAATTAATATGCATGAAATCATCACCAAAAACAATAGGGCACATCTTTGGACCATGGGCCATCTGTGTACCACATATGACATGGATCCAAAGTACTGAAGTTGAGATATTGTGTTTACGAGCGAGGCGTAACACACACATACATATACTCGCACCACAAGCGGACCAGAAATGTCCCTGATGATAGCATCAGAACCAACAATTTTCATTTATGCTGCAATTCCAGCAAACAAGGATTCTTGGTTAGAAAAATATTGAAAATTTTCACCTCCTAAGTATTTTTTTCCCTAGGAAAGTAATTATAAAGCAATTAGACAAGTTCAACAATTTGTCAATGTCTGGCCCAGGAAATGAATTCAAGGTGATAAAGATGACAGTGTCTACAAGGACAATTAGCACTCACATGTGGAAGAAGATCAACTTGATAATTAGATGAGGGAAAATTGGGAAAATTCATCAAACCTTTCAAGTTTATGGTCACTGAATAAATTGATGGCTATGCGAAAGTCTGTTAGAGCATCAATTTTTACACAGAACATGTTTTGAATGCTTTTTTTAAAGTTTATTACATGTCCTCCAAAAGGGAAATTGCCATGTTATAGTTTCCAATAGATTTTTAAGCACAATTAAGGCACACAGTTGATAGCTTTTTAAAGATATGATTGTGGAACAATAACATTCACCAAAATTGGTTAAGAACTTACCATTTTGTAATTGTCAGGCATAAATATGCACATTTTATGTTAGTAGGGAGACCTTGGTAATATGTATTTCAATTTTACATAATGACTCTGAACAGTCTGCCCAGTCATACATCGCAAATATATTCATATAAAATAACTTTGATCAGCTCAGTCATAATTCCAAAACTAATATAGCTACAGCCAAAGATTCAAAGACATTTCTTCTCAAACTGTAAAGCTCCTAATCATAGGTTATTGAAGTCTAGGGGTTATACCATGAAAGTAGAAGAGACTTCCATGGACATACAGACTGAGCTATTTACCAATGTGATCCTCCTATTTTACTGTACGATGTGTTGTTGTTGACTGCTAGAAATATATAATCCTTGCCTCCAAGCTCCAACGGTGACAGAAAAATGTTCAACTCTGACTCTGGAATGGAGAAATATTTTATTGTCAAAAACCAACAATCAATAAATAAATTATATCAAAATTTTATGAATAAAATCTTATGTCAATTCAAGGATCTGGACTATAAATCACAGATTGTTTAAAATGCTATCAGCCTGTATTAAAAGTTTAGAATAAAACAGTACAATAATTTTGTTTTTCCACCCTACTGATCCGAGATTTTGAGAACATAGAATACGAATTAAACAAGACTCAACGATAATCACTGAGCAAAAATAAATTATAAAAATGATAACAATACATATCCCTTGCCACTGCACTGATAAGAATTGCCTTATGTATAACACTAACGACGCTTACGCTCCACCTCACTAACTTCATAATCTTGCTCTGTATAGCATCCATTTTTCACTTGATCTTCAATCAATCACCAAATCCCGCATCAGGTGCCTCACATCCT
>JAIGNY010004509.1:3542500-3575000 GCA_020152595.1 Chiridota heheva
TCATTGTTGGTTGATTTTCAAGTTCTATACTGACATTCATAAGCCATGCCCACCATGCATATAAATAAAATAAAACCTGTTGACAACACTTGTACAGTGCAAAACATGCATATGTTTGCACATTTATCACTATTTTACATAAAGCCCCACCTACATGACATCACAACCAAACCAATATGTCACATGTACAAACCATAACTCATCTGTGTACCACATATGACATGTGTGCGATGTGTTTACAAGTTTTTGGAGCATTTTCTCATAGAAGCACACATAATAGTGATAACCTGTTCACAGCATAAGCATGTACACTATACTGACAAATAACATGCAAGTATGATGCAAACAGAAATATGGTTGCTATAAATTTATCACTTTTTCATGATCTTTTTATTTAAAGCTGCCCCCTCACTTAGAAATATGCATGACATTACCACCAAAACATTAGGTCACACAAACAGACAATGGGTTATCTATGCCAAAAAGCCTTCCTGCGCCTGACACCCGAGTTAATCCTGAAAACTCAGGTATGGCAATTACCAACCCGACTTCCTGTTCAGTGTATTGTTTCCACTATAAACAATGATTATTTATCTGCCATTCCCATGCACACCACAGTCAAGTAAAGTAGCCAAGGTTTTCAGGTTTTTGTGTGTTTAGGATTACAGAAGCCAGTGCTAGGTAATAAGGGCACTTTTGTGATTGAAATCGCTCATCCTTGTTAAGTGTCTTAGTAGGAGAAATTTGTTTGCAAACTGGTGATAAAAGTAGTTGTGTATAATATGCTTGAGGTGATGTAGTCACTAACAATGAATGATTGACGACCACTTCTCCTAAGGAAAGATATTGCTTCATGTCTGTGTACCACATGACCTGTATTCAATGTATTGTCCTTGAGTTCGTGTTTACTGTTTTTTCAACAAAACCATACTGATATTCAACAATTTTATACATGTCAAATATGAATAATAACATAATGGTTGTTCAAATATGAGCATTTGAAGATTTTTACATTGAGCCCCGCCTACTCATTGATATGCATGACATCACCACCAAAAGCAATAGGGTACATAATCGGACTACAGTTCCCAGCCTCATAATAATAAGGTGCTGAGATGCATTCTCTTCGCACAGGACTTTGCCCACTTTCAGTTTTTGCAAAACTGATCACATGGATGACGAGACAATGTTCTACCACATGGGGTGTCACCTGACAATATTGTAGCAGTAAAGATAGAAAACTAGGTGGGACTTGGTTCATTGTTCTTTTGAATGATACTAAATTTTCCATATTTTCTTTATTTCCAATTTTGCATAAATGCCATTTGGATTTGTTTAGTGAAATATTGGCTTAATTTTTAGGTAAGTTTGGCTTGGTTTGTTGATGTTTAATGGCACTGCATCAGTCAGAGTCAAATGTACCAAGAGGGTATTAATAAATAATGGTGTAAGACTTAGGATAGTGAGGAGATCGAAGGTTTGTAAGGGAGAAAAGGGAAAAGGCTGAATGTAGTAGAAAAATTTAGGTGAAAAGCAAGGGGTGTGTAAGGTTAGGTGTAGAAAGGGAGGGGAGGAGATTATATGTGGTGGAAGAGGTTGTTGTTGCGGAAAAAGTTGATGATGTTTGAGGAAGATTTGTTTTCGAATAGGTCCGAGATTGAGGAGAGTGAGGAGAAAAAAGATCTATAGTTCTGGTATAGGGGACAGGTTACGAAAATATGCTTGATGGAGAGATTGATGTTGCAAGTACAGGGCAGGGGAGCCAGATAAGAGATGGGAGTGAGTAAGAGAGGAATGGAGAAGGCAGATGCAGGTGACAAAGATGTTTTCTCTGTGGTTGCGACTATGCAGAGGGGTATTGGTCCCGACTTTGGGTTTGATGGTGTTAAGTTTATTACTGATTTCGTGATTCCAGGAGTTTTGTTGATGTAGTTGGAGATGGAGAGATGGAGGTCTGAGTGTGGAACAGGAAAAGGAGAGATGTTATTTGACAGAGCTTTGATGGTTGCTCTGTCAACTTTCCTGTTGTCAGGGATGCCGACGTGGCTATTAATTCAGAAAAAGATAAATTTTCTTTCCTAGAAAAAAAAAAAGTGTGGAGTTTGTTGAGGATTTGTAGAATGAGAGGGTTGGGCCAGAGCATGTAGAGGATGCCAGTGAGGACAGATTTAGAGTCAGAAAAGATGACGAAATGGGGGAGGAAAGAGTGTTCTATAAAGTTTAAGGCTAGGAGGATGGCCTTCATCTCGGCAGAGTAGATAGAGGTGCCATCGGGTAACTTCGAGGAGAGGGTGAGGCCAGGACAGGCGGAGGCAGCTGCAGAGGTGTATGGTTGGAGTGGGTGGAGCCGACGGTGAAGAGGAAGGAGTAGTCGTGAAAACGTCTACCGAATTGACAGTATTTGTAATGGAAGAAGGCTGGGTTGTGGAGAGCTTTCGTGAAGGAAGAAAGACTAAGGTAAATCTTAAGGGGGAAGGAGGAGGGGGGAGGTAAATAGTCCAGGTGGGTGTAGGTGGAATGGTGTGTCTGGCAATCGAGAAAATGTTGATGTTGGCTTTGGAGAAGTGGGAGTGCATCAGGATCCCGAAAGGTGGGGGGATGCATTTGTTGAGATTGAAGAGGTTGGTAAAGGAGGGAGAGTGGAAATAATTAGAGCAAGGGTTTCGTGGATCGGAGAGGGTGCAGAGAGCAAAGGAGAGGCCGGCCTTCATGCATCGGCAGTCGAAGGGGAGTTCGTTAGCTTCGACGTGGAGACTGGTGATAGGGAAGGTGTGAGTGGCACCAAGGCAAAGCCTTCGGGCAGCAATCTCGGTGACCTCCAGGTGTTTTAAGTAAAATCTGCGGGTGAAGGCAAAGATGAAATTGCCAGTCCAGCCTGGATCTGAGGAGTGAGCGGTATAAAGTGAGCAGGGTGAGGCGATTTGCTCCCCAGTCAGTGCTTGAGAGGACCTTGAGGATTTGGTTTTAAGGGTGTCGATTTGGAGGAGATAGGAATGTTTGGAGTCAAGAGGGATTCCGAGGAAGCGAGAACTGTCTTTACTGGGGATTATGGAATCTTTGAAATGGAGATTGGGGCGAAGGAAGTAGTTGTTGTTGAAATGGATGAGAACAGCTTTGTATTTTGAGAAGTTGAAACTGTTGGAGTCGCTCCAGTGAGCCAGACTGTCCAGACAGTGTTGTAGGTTATTTTAGAGAGAAAGGAAGCATGGGGAGGATGAGTAAATAGTGAATTGTTGATATAGAGGGAGCTTTTTATGTCGGGGGTGTGAGTTTTGGTAATGCTGTTAATTTTGAGGATAAAGAGAGTGGGGGAGAGGATGCTGCCTTGGGGGAAACCCAGATGTTGGATGAACCTTTGGGAGTAGGTTTCCGATGCGTACTCTGAAGTGGCGGAAGTTCTGGATGAAGGTGGGGAGGAGGCTGCTGAGCCGAAGGAGTGAAGTTCTCTGAGGACACCATACCGCCAAGTGGTGTCGAAGGCCTTTTTGAAAATTGAGATGGCGTGATTTCTGATGAAGGCTTCATGGATAAAGGTGTCAAGTTTGAGGACGTGGTCCAGGCAGTTTCATTTTTTGCTGAAACCATTTTTGAGTGGGGGAGAGGATGGAGTTCCTCTCGAGGAAGCAGCAGAGCCTGTAGTTGACCATACATTCCATGACCTTATAGAAGCAGGAGGTAAGAGCAAAGGGCCGGTAGTTTTTTAGGTTGGATCTGTCTTTGTTAGTTGTTTGTTTGTTTGTTTGTTTGATGAGGTCTTAACGGCACCACGACAACGAAGGTCAAATTGTGCCTGAGAGGTCAGATCATTTTAGAGGTAGTAAGGAAAGAGACCAGGGGAAGAATGAGAGAAATTCAAGAACAAAAGCCAGAAAGCTGTGATCGAGAGAGGAGGTGCATGGGTAAAACTAAAAACAAAGTAGAGAGGGGGTGGAAGAGGAGAATTAAATATGGTTGTAGAGGGATGCAGGCTGAAGGAAGGAGACTATTTTATCTGGAGGATTTTTTTGGAAGAACTCAGCAATTGAGTTGTGGGGAGCGAGAGAAGCTCTGGGAAGGTTGTACAGGGGGCAAGCAAGGAGAACGTGTTGGATTGTGAGGATGCAGTGGCAATTGTTACAGAGGGGTTGGGGGGAACCAATAAGGAGGTGGGAGTGAGTGAGGTGGGTGTGACCTATTCTAAGACGGGTAATATGAACGTTGTCGATACGAGAGAGGTTGTTGATGGTGGATTTGATCGAGATTGTGGGCTGGATAACATGGCGTTTGTTATCAATTTGGGAGTTCCATAAGGTTTGCCAGCGGTCACGAACAAGAGAAGCGATAAGCGGTTTGATGTCAGAGAGGGTTTTGGGAAAAGGGGAAGGGAGGAGGTTAAGGGCAAGCTTAGCGGCTGTATCAGCCCTGTCATTGCCAGGGATGCCAACATGGCTGGGTATCCAGAAGAAAAGAACACTTTTCCTGCAGAGGGTGGGAGAAAAGAGTTTCCGGAGGAGGAGGTGGCAGGTGAGGTTATCCCATTTAAGATTGAGTAATGAAGTAAGAACAGCCTTTGAGTCAGAGAAAATGGCAAAGTGACTAAGAGGAGAGTACTCAATAAAGTTGAGGGCGAGGAGAATGGCCTTAGCCTCGGCTGAAAAGATGGATGAGTGGTCAGGAAGTCTGCTACTGAGGGTGATGTCTTGGATGATGGCAGCAGCAGCTGTCTTGTTGCCTTCCTTGGAGCCATCAGTATAGATGGAGGTGTAATTTGAGAGTTGGTCTTTGATTTGGTTGTGGAGATTGATGAAGAGATTAGGGTAAGTTTGAGTTTTGTTATAAGTGGAGAGGTCTAGGTGGACAGAAGGAAGGGGGGTGGCCCAAGGCGGAAAAGTGGGCCAGGAATAGGTGCCGAGAGTGGCTGGGTTGATGCCAAGTTGAAAGAGGTCTGATTTAATGCGTAAGCTGAAGGGGGGCGATAGGGTTTTAGTCCTATCAAAGAGGGAGGAGAAATTGGGGTACCTAATGAGGTTGTAAACAGGGTTCTGGGTGTTGGTGAGGACTCTAAAAGCATAGGAGAGGCTAAGCTTTTTACATCTAAGTAGAAAGGGGTTCGTTGGCTTCAACATGAAGGCTAGTGATTGGAGAGGTCCTGTAGGCTCTAGACAAAGCCTGAGGGCTTCATTTTGGATGGTGTTAATGTGGTTGAGGTATGAGTTGTGAGCGACACAGTAAACAATATTGCCATAGTCAAGCTTGGCACGAATGGTGAGCCTGAAAATTTTGAGGAGAGCATAGCGGTTCGCTCCCCAAGTAGTGTTGGAGAGCAGTCGGAGGAGGTTGAGGAGCTATTGCATTTTAGTTTCAGGTTGGTGATGTGTGGCTTGTAGGTGAGCTTGGGGTCTAGAGTTAGACCAAGGAACTTTGTGTTTTCAACTTTAGGGATGCGATTCCCATTGAGCACAAAGTTCGGGTTGGGGTGGAGGTTGTTGAAATGACAAAAGTGCATGCAGACTGTCTTGTCTTTGGAGAATCTAAAACCGTTATTGTTGCTCCAGACTTGCAGCTGATTGAGGCTGGTTTGGAGCCTATTTTCAACAATAGGAAAGCTAGGGGAGGAGTAGAAGATGGTGAAGTCATCCACGTAGATGGTACGTTTGATGCTGGGGCCAAGGTCATTCCCGATGTCATTAATGCTCAGGTTGAAGAGAGTGGGGAGAGGATGCTGCCTTGGGGGCCCTCTTCTTGGGGGTACGGCTTGGAGAGGGTGTGGCCAATACTGAACTTGGAACTGCCTGGGTGAGAGGAAGTTTTGAATAAAGATGGGGAGGTGGCCTCTGAGGCCAATGGTGTGAAGTTTCCGGGTAATGCCGTATTTCCAAGTAGTGTCGAAAGCTTTCTCGAGGTCAAAAAATATGGCAATGAGGTGTTCCTTTTTTGCAAAGGATTCCCGGATAGCGGTGTCGAGCGTAATTAACTGGTCTAGGGTATTGCGACGTTTTCGGAAGCCGCTTTGGTGAGGAGAGAGGATTCTGTTGGTCTCTAGTCTTGGGGATTGGGGTGATGATGACGTCTCTTTAGGTGTTGGGGAAAGAGTTTGAGGACCACAGATAACTGTAAATCTTGAGGAGTATTTCTAGGGAGTTCCTGGGTAGATTTTTGAGTAGATTGTAGTGGAAGCCGTCAGGACCTTGAGAGGAGGACCCAGATTTTCGATATGTTTCCCTCTGACAGTAGAAGTAGAGGAATCTCAAAGGGAGTTGTGTGCATTGAAATCACATGTCAAGATAAAGAACTTGGAAAGTTGGGAGATGAGGTCTTCAAGGTGAGAGGGGAGTAAAAGGGAGTTGGGGGATGTAAAGGTTGCAAAAGGTGATGAGATGGTCTTGTGTAAGGTCGCGAGACGGCAAGTAGCCTGACTGGATAGGGATGGGGCTCGAGAGAATATCATTTCTGACGTAAATAGAGAAACCGCCAAAGGATTTCCTGGCGTTTTGGGGTTATAAAATGGGTTTCCGTGTACCCTGGAATGGGGATGGATTCGGGGAAAACGAGATAGTTTATTGTAGGCAGATGATGCTGGGGTTAAAGGTAGAGATCAGAAGTTCGAGTTCTTTGAAGTTGGCGGAGAGACCGCAACAATTACATTGTATGTCTGCCATTGGAGGCGATCAGGGAAGAGGGGGGACCCTGAGGGGGCCAGAGTCCGGAAAGGGCTGTTCGACCTACATGTCTTGGAAGGGATTGTGATCTATCAAGGAAGGGGAGGGGGAGGGGTCAAAGAGGAAGAAAGTTTGATTGAAGAGTCACCCCTGTCAATGCGGCAGGATCTGGGGGAGTATTTTGAGTTGGAAAGGTTTGGTTTGGATCGATAAGGGAGTTCTGTTGATGTTGAGTTGGGGTTTTTGATTTGAGTGGTGGAGGGTTGAGGGTAGGTGTGCAGAGGTTTTGGGTGGTCTGTGTCGGTTGGCAGGGGATCTGATGATGTTTTGTGAGTTGTCTTTGGTTATTCGTTGAGTTGAGGTTGTCTTGTGAGAGTTGAGGTCTTTTGGGGGAGGGTTGTTAGTGAAAAGGTTTTCCCTGGGGTGGGGGAAGGATACAGCGTGGTGGTGAGAGGGGCCTGAGATGTTGGTGGATGAGAAAGAGGTAGAGGGGGTGGGTGTGGATGTAGGGGAGGGGGGGTGGAGTGGTTTTTTCCTGAATGGAAAATTGGTCGATCCAGGTTATGTCAGTCTGGACACCCCTGGAGATAGTGCAGGTGGGTGAGAGGGTAGGGGTTGTGTTTATGGTGGTGGTAGGGTTGGAGTGGGTGATGACTTGGGAATAGGTGCGGGTATTTTGGCTGAGTTGCTTTAAAGATTTGGAGTCCAAGACCTTTTTGGCCTCTGGATAGGAAACATTTTGAAGGGTTTTTATCCTGGATACTTCTTTCTCTCTGAGCCACTTGGGGCAGAAGTTTGAGGAGGCAGGGGGTGATCTCCAGAGCAATCTATGCAGCTTGGTTCATTGTTGCATGTGTTGTTATCATGGGAGGGGGAGCCGCAAGGGGAAAAATATTTGCCGAGCTCCTGATCCGCTTTCTTCAAAGTGAAGCATAGTTTATCAATAAATCGTTATGCGATGCAATAAGCTTTCTGTTAAAGTACTAAATTTGTGGGTCCAATGGCGATTAAGGGAAAAAAATATAAGTTGAAAACTGACCATTTGTCTCAGGGTTTGAAATTAGCACACTTTAACCACTAGCCCGTCGGGCTAGCTTGACTCCTTTTCTACTAGCCCGAATGGACTGCTGACTTGCCCGAGAAAACGTACGTCAAAAAGCTTAAAAACCTTGGTCCCTACAGAGAAAAGAGAGAAGTAATCAATACTTTTCTTTCAATTACGGTACAAGCTGAATGCACTGATTGACTCTGTGCATGTATTGTGTGCGGTAGTAGTAGTGACAATGTAACGGTTAAATAAGTATAATCTTTCGTAAAGTTTTTTGTTATTTATGGCTTTTTAACCTTATCGAAGTGGACAATTATGCATTTTGGCTGGTGTAAGTGATGTGTAATAATGTATTTTTGAAAAGTCTAAGGTATATATTTTTTTGTAATTACTTGCCCGGCGGGCTCGGAAAGATCAGTTTCAGTCAGCCCGAACGTAAGTTCTACTTGCCCCGGGCTAGCAGGCCTACGTTAATTTCGAGCGCTGATTTGTCTTCATGATTGGTCATCAACAGTAGGTCTGAGATGCTGTTCACCATTCCATATTGAAAAGCGAGTTTTAATTGAGAGAAATAGTTTTTTTTGTTTTTTAATTTTACTCATTTACAAATTATCATTTTATTTATTGTGATTTTGCTTGTTTAAATATTGTTTATAAATAGTCCAAATGTTAAGTTCAGGACATTCGGTTCATTGTTAATTCTAAATATGTAGCTTATTATGAAATCTACATGAAATTTTAGTTTGCAGTGTAACTGCAGGGCCTACTAAGAAAAGTAAGGATACTGCTAATTATTTTTTAAGACCATGGGCTATTTTCCCTGGGCAGGATAAAAAATATGTGACTTTCATAAGCCTATTTCTGACACAGTGTTAAATTATGTCGGTTTCATATAATGGTCAGAAATCAGTGCCTAATACACCATCATGACCACGCAAGCAAGATACCAGACTGTAAACTTGTTGTGTAGGCCTTGTACATCTGTAGAAATCAGTAAAATTATAGTTATACATTAATTTTTCCCCATTCTGCTTTTTCTGTATAGCTTGTTTGATTGTTTGACGGCACCACAACGAGGGTCAAATTGTGCCTGAGAGGTTAGATCATTCTAAAGGTTGGAAGGAAAGAAAACAGGAGGAGAATGAGAAAAATACAAGAACTATGTCAGAAAGCTGAGATCGAGAGAGGAGGTGGATCGGTGAAGAGAAAAAAAAAGTAGAGAGAGGAGGGGAAGGGGGGGGGGGGGGTAGGAAGTGGAAGACGAGGACTAAATATGGTTGTAGAGGGAAGCATGATGAAAGAAGGACATAATTTTATCCGAGGGTTTTTTCTGATATAACTCGGCAATTGAGTTGTGGGAAGCGAGGGAAGCTCTGGGAAGGTTGTACAGGGGGAAGAAAGGAGAACGTGATGGACTGTGAGGGTGCAATGGCAATTGTTGCAGAGGAGTTGGGGGAGCCATTAAGGAGGTAGGAGTGAGTGAGGTGGGTGTGACCTATTCTAAGACGGGTAATATGAACGTTGTCGACACGAGAGAGGTTGTTGATGGTGGTTTGATCGGAATAGTGGGCTCGATGACGTGGAGTTTGTTATCAATTTGAAAGTCCCATAAGGTTTGCCAGCAGTCACGAACAAGGGAAGCGATAAGCTGTTTAATGTCGGAAAGGGTTTTTGGAAATGGGGTAGGGGGGAGGTTGAGGGCAAGCTTAGTGGCTGCGTCGGCCGTCATTGCCAGGAATGCCAACATGGCTGGGTATCCAGAAAAAAGAATACTTTTCCTGCAGAGGGTGGGCGAAAGGAGTTTTTCGAGGAGGTGGGATGTGGAGTTATCCCATTTAAGATTGAGTGAAGAAGGACAGCCTTTGAGTTGGAAAAGATGGCAAAGTGGCTGAGTGGAGAGTACTTAATAAAGTTGAGGGCAAGAAAGATGGTCTTTGCCTTGGCTGAAAAGATGGACGAGTACTTTTGAGGGTGATGTCTTGGATGACGGCAGCAGCTGCTGTCTTGTCCCCTTCCTTGGAGCCATCAGTATACATGGAGGTGTAGTTTGAGAGTTAGTCTTTGATATGGTAGTGGAGATTGATGAAAAGGTTACGGTGGGTTTGGGTGTTGTGATGAGTGGAGAGGCCCAGGTGGATAGAAGGGAAGGGGATGGTCCAGGGAGGAAAAGTGGGCCAGGAGAAGATGCCAAGAGTGGCGGGGTTGATGCTGAGATGGAGGAGGTCTGATTTGATGCGAAGGCTAAAGGGAGGGGATAGGGTTTTAGTCTTATCAAAGAGGGTGGAGAAATTGGGGCACAGGGTTCTGGGTGTTGGTGAGGACTCTAAATGTGTAGGAGAGGCTTAACCTTTCTACACCTTAGCAGAAAGGGGGGTTCGTTGGCTTTAACATGAAGGCTGGTCATTGGGGAGGTCCTGTAGGCACCCAGACAAAGCCCGAGAGCTTCATTTTGGATGGTGTTGATGTGGTTGAGGTAAGAGTTGTGAGCGACACAGTAGACAATATTGCCGTAGTCAAGCTTGGCACGAATGGTGAGCCTGAAGATTTTGAGGAGAGCATGGTAGTTCACACCCCAAGTGGTGTTGGAGAGGAGGCGGAGAATGTGGAGGGAGCTGTTGCATTTCTGTTTCAGGTTGGTGATGTGTTGCTTGTACGAGAGCTTGGGGTCTAGAGTTAAACCCAGGAACTTATTGAGTTCAACTTTAGGGATGCGATTGCCATTGAGCATGAGGTTCGGGTTGGGGTGGAGGTTGTTGAAAGGACAGAAGTGCATGCAGACTGTCTTGTCTTTGGAGAATTTAAAAGCGTTATTGTTGCACAAGTCTTGCACCTAGTTGAGGCCGAGTTGTTGCCTATTTTCAGTGAGAGAAAAGCTAGGGAAGGAGTAGAAGATGGTGAAGTGTCCACGTTTGATGTTGGAGCAAAGGTTGTCCGCGATGTCGTTAATGCTCAGGTTGAAAAGAGTGGGGGTGAGGATGCTGCTCTGGGGGATGCCGTTTTCTTGGGGGTAGGGGTTGGAGAGGGTGTGGCCAATACAAACTTGGAAGTGCCTGGGTGAGAGGAAGTTTTGAATAAAGATGGGGAGGTGGCCTCTGAGGCCAATGGTGTCAAGTTTGCAGATAATGCTTTATTTCCAAGTTAGTGTCAAAGGCTTTTTCTAGGTCGAAAAAGATGGCAACGACGTTTCCTTTTTTGCAAAGAATTCCCGAGTAGGGGTGTCAAGAGTAATTAGCTGGTCTATGGTATTGCTATGTTTCTGGAAGCCGCTTTGGTGAGAGGAGAAGTGATACTCTGAGCTTCATTGTGAGCGTTTTTGGTTTTAAAAGCATTGGGGTAGTTGGCCGAGGACGAGATGTTGCTGAAAGAGGTGGCGAGGTGGTTAACGATGTCCTTTTTCGCAATGAGGTTACCATTCCAGGAAAGATGGGAGACTTGCCCACCCTGCCATGAAAGCTGTTAACCATTCTCCAAATCTTCTGTCAGAGGGCTTTTTTCCTGTTCTTGATGGCGGTGTTGGTAGTGAGAGAAGAGATGAAGTTGTTCTAAGTGTTGGTTTTACTGTCCTTGATAGTGCGCCTGACCTTGGCACGGCTGACGAGAAAGAGGTTGAGGTTGTGGGTGGTCAGATTAGTTTTGAAGTTCCTGAGGGCTCTTTTCCTGTTCTTAATGGCAGTTTTGCAGTCGAACCAGGGGTTGGGGAGGGAGGGGGTGGTTAGGGGTTTGGTAATAGAGCAGGTGGCAATGTTGATAAGGATGTTACTAAAGTTTGACATGAGATCCTCACCCTCGAGGAGATGGGGGGAAAGGTGCGAG
Source organism: Chiridota heheva (assembly GCA_020152595.1). Taxonomy (NCBI): domain Eukaryota; kingdom Metazoa; phylum Echinodermata; class Holothuroidea; order Apodida; family Chiridotidae; genus Chiridota; species Chiridota heheva. The sequence continues at coordinate 3,554,000 of JAIGNY010004509.1, forward strand.
TCACAGAGGGTTTCAAAAAGGGGCCAGTCGGCCTTCTTGCGTTTCTAATTAGGGGTGTGGTCAGTGAGGGTTTGAAAGTTGGAGTGTATAAGAAGAGGGTAATGGTCACTACCACAAAGATCAGCAGTGACCTTTCAGCTAAAATCAAGGAGGTTGGGGAACAGATAGACAGGTCAATACAGGTGAGGGAGCCTGTGGCAGGGTGAAGGTATGTTGGGGAGCTAGTGTTGAGCAAGGAGAGGCAGTGTTGAGCAAGGAGAGGCAGTGTTGAGCAAGGAGAGGCAGTGTTGAGCAAGGAGAGGCAGTGTTGAGCAAGGAGAGGCAGTGTTGAGCAAGGAGAGGCAGTGTTGAGCAAGGAGAGGCTGTGCTTTTGAAGAGTATTTTCAAGAGCTTGCCTGTGGGGGTAATGGTGTTGGAGCCCTACAAGGGGTTGTGGGAGTTGACAACAACTAATATTAATTTTACATAGGCCTATTGAAACTCCTTAATAATGAATCATCATTAGGTCATATTATTTACCACGGAAAGAAATTATTTTTAAATTTAGTATTAGTTCTTTTCCAGTACATGTAGTTTCCATTGGAGGGTGGCGTGGGGGAAGGGAGGTTGTTTATGGAACATACTGTCTATTATTTTTGGGGAAAGATTCATGCTCTGATGGTGACTTAATAAGGAGATGGTGGGGGGAGAAGGCCGTGGGGGGGGGGGAGGGAGGGGAAAGGAGGGGGGTGAAGGTCCAAATAATACTACATGAGATAAATGTATGCAAGTTGTTGATAGATGTTAATATTTAGCCACCGCGACAGAATTATGGCTATTCTACTGAAGTACAATGACACGTACTACACTTTGACTATATTATCTGCACTTCAGGTTTCGGGTTTATGCAATGTCATTTATTTCTTAATTATTTGCTGAATGCTTTTTTTTGGGTGTGTGTGCATGTGTGTGTGTAAAAGGGGAGGGAAGGGAGGGGGAGGGGGGTAGCATGTTAGTATGAAAGTGTGCTACGGATTTAAAGGTGTGTGTGGTAGGAGGAAATAAAAGCACTACATTGGATCTATTTCAGGTAAGATGTTGAACATTTCAAATGTTTAACCATCGCAAAAGAAGTATACAAATTTAAAAAGAAGTATACAAAAACATAAATTTTTCATAATGTATACATTTTATATTGAGAGGTACAGTCTGAATTATTTGCAATGGCAGTGTCAGATATTTAAAAATTGTCAATTACACACAGATCCCTGAAGTAATGAAGAAAAACTTTAAAGTTGTACTTAAGGATTATAATTATAAACCTTTCTCCATGACCAAAATTTGTTCAATGTGCTTTGGCATGATTTATGCAAACCCCTCCATTCACATGCTCGATACCCTGTGAGAAATAAATTATCACTTACTGAATTGAACCCTTCACTCCTCCCCCTCCCCCCAACCCAATCTGCGACTGGGCAGAAATGTAGAGAATACAGTTCATTACAATTTATCCTACAAACTACATTAAACAAGTTTTAATATTTCCTGTTCCTTCAAAATAAAGCAATCTAATACATACAATGTGACATTATATTAACTTTTATTTCTCCCCCATCAAAAACATACTCAAACAATCTTGGACAGAATTAGTTGTCGCGTTCTTAAGCTGCTTGTATCCCGCCTCAATATTTGACTTAAAGAGGATCATCCCAGGGCAATTTTGTTTCAAGCAACATTGAAATGGGTACAAGGGCAAAAGTGTGACAACAACTTTGTCCAAGATTGCAGCTCCCTGCTTGTACAGTATATTTACTATGTACATTGCAACAATGAAGACAAATGCACTCAGGCAAAGATAACAAGGGTGATTTATAGGGGTATTCCATATTGGACACACAACAAGAAAGCTTGTGTATAGTGCTGTCATGATATTTCGATTATAGCAATATCTCTTTTCCCACGACATAAAATATGCTTCTTAACACATACAGTATCGCGATATGTTTTATTTTCAATGTATCAGTTTTAAAAATATTTAAAATTGGTTGATATTGCCATTTGAATGAACAAGAAAGTAAATAAATTACAATTACTATATTTCTGAGTGTTTCCATTCCCATATTCAATATCAAATCCCCCCTCAATAATTATAAAAGGGGGTGGGGGGGAAGGGAGAATTCCCACAAAAAATATTGAATGATTAAAAAACTAACTAGGCTACTACTTTGTACATTAACGTTCCAGGGTGCATTCCATGTAAAATCCATGCCAAAGGTACAATAAGGCCTTGCTTTTATACGCCAAGACCATGCAGCGAGTTACCACAATAAGCTTAAGTCTTGTTTATTATTTTATTTCTACAATAATTTTTGTGGTGAAAATACTTGCTTTTACTTTTAAAATAACATGATTGGCTAACAGTACAACTAATGAATATGCATTAGTTCTTGACAATATTCTATTTATAATTTATATAAAGTCAATGATACAGGAATACACAAAACTATATATAGCAAAGAAAAATTATTTAAGCATTGTGCCCTCCCTACGTCACCTCTTTCATAATGGCTGCCATTGCATTGTTCTTCTAAAGTAATCTAGAAGGAGTTAAAATGTCTTTAAGTGTGATTATTTCAAAGTTATTTAGTTTTATAGGCCTCGTACATTCTGCAAGATTGATTGGTATTATAGGTAAATAACTCATTGTTTGTCCTGTTTGCCAACGCCGCAAATCACGCAAGTTTTTTTTACGCCCAGATAGATATTTTATTGCCACTCCGGTATGCCAAGTAACAGCCATCTACTTTTACGCCACCACACGCCAAAGAAAGAAGTAAGTTTAAAGTGCACGAAATGCAGACTGGCTAACGTTACGGTAGTAAATCTAAGTCAAGTTTAGGTCATTATCGTGTCTGAATCAACTTTCAAAACGTGCAAAAATATCATAAAAGATAATACAAAATTAAGCTCCTTCATCCCACACTGGCACGCTCCAATGGATCACGAAAGTTGGCAAAAAGGAACGAAAAATAGACCCAGAACATGCAACATGCCTCTCACTTCCATGATTCATTGTCACATTGACTGAATTACCAAACATGTGTGATGCGTGATGAAATCAAGAACATAATAGTCTTGCTATCATGTTGTCTGCTAAATGGATGAAAATATATATATTTTTTTGTTCATCATTCATGTATAAAAGAAGTAGTGACATTAACAATTTGTATGGTGAGTCAGTTTTCTTGAAAAATATCATGATATACCAATATATCACGATAGTTTTCTGCATGATAACCGATACCTAATACAGTCATATCGTCACAGCACTAGTTGTGTACTGTAGTGTAAACAAAGTTGTAATTGCTGTAGGCAATTAATTATGCAAAGTGCAGTGGAAATGAAAATGACCATATCTCATAACAATTATAAGTCAAAATACACCCTCAATAGAAATTTTGATGCTCTTCAAGACTGCCAAATTACAGAACTTTCTGGCCAAAAACCAATCAAGATTTACAGATTCTTCCCACTTTATAGCCTCAACGAAGTAGTCGTCATTGAGCTAAAAACATTTCTTATATTTCCTAAGTTATTGATCTTATTGGCATAGTTAAATCCTTTCCAGCCATGAGGCCCATACAGTAGGTGCTTATCCAAGTTGCGCAAGCAGTGGTCTACACAATACTCTCCTGGATAGGACACCAGTCCATCGCAGGTTAACTTCCCAGAAATGTTAGTACTCATTTTACAGTTGAGTAGAATGGAAGAAGTATAGTAAAGTGTCTCAAGGATACAATGCAGAGCTCAAGACGAGTCAAACTCGGTATATTTTCAAATATGAACATGACTCCATGACTACCACAGGTGTTCCTAGCATTAAGGCAATGCTATTTATTTTTTTCTAATAAGATGTACAAACGACGAATTTTCTAATAAAATTCTTCCCCCTTACATGCTTAATGCTCGACAATTTACTGCAAACCAAAGAAATGTCAGGAAGAAGCAGCACTTCAGTATTATTCTGCAAAAAACGAACCGGGTATGTATCATTACTAGATGAAGATTCATGTGTTGATAAGGGGTCCGGGGTAAGGAAACATTGGTTTCAAAAAATTCAGACATTTAATTCAAATGGAAGAGGGATTACATGTACAAAAATTAAAGACATTATATTAGAGGATATGTGCTTCTTTTTCAGGGAGTTAACAAAGGAATTTGTATAAATATGGACCAGCACTTCTTGTACTAATATTTTTTTTAGATAAGGCCACAAAGATAATCTCTTTTTTCATTGCTATATGGATATGCACAAAGGCAAACTAGCTTCTGGTTATCAATGGGCACAAGGAAACGTAGGGCTATGATAACATGCCATTATTAATATGACATTAAATAAGTTCTGCGAAAGTTTGTTAGATGTACAGTACTTACTAAGGCCCAAGAGAATGATAGGAGAATACCTGTCATTCGTGCAGGCATGCAGGGAAAGTACACTTTTTGGGCAAGTTTGTCTCATTTGACCAAATGTTTGGATGAGTATTATGAGCTTATACCACCCCCCATGCAGTTAGAGCCTTGTATAAAATGCACATCAAACTGTGTGTCGTGACAAAGGTCATCAAACTTAACAGACGTTCAAATATACAGCAAAATTCAATTCCAAATGACAAGCCCAACAATTGGCAGACTACATGTACATATGGTTTAGGAGATCCTTTTCCATTTTTAGGATACCGGAAAACAAAGCAAGAACTTACAATGCTTCCTTGCAATTTTGTTATATTTCCCCAAGTTTGCAGTAGAGGCAAACATATATTTTTCCCATTTTTTATCAATATATCTTAATAATATTGTACTTTTGAATATTATATAAGCTTTAGCACATGGGCGGAAAACCCTATATATAGGGATGCTGGAAGGAGCTCTGGGCACCGCAACAGAAAAAGAAATGAGGGCACTTGTTTGACATTAATTAAGGGACATTTTCATTTTCAAAATGGGCACTTTTGTCCATTTTTGAAATAGTGGGGAGGGGGACGTTCCCACTGGCTTTCTGTAGGCGGGATTTGGGGTTGCAAGTGGACCTTGTCCTTACCCCACTTTTTTCCAAATGTATACTTAGATTTAAAGGTAGTTTTTTTGTATCTTAACGTGATTTTGTAATTCCCCCCTCCCCCGCCCCCTTTACACCTGACACACTTTTGATTCTTTCCCTACTTTCCAAGGAAAAATTCCACTATGGGTTTTGGAATGTGGAGTCAGGACCAATGTTGGCAATTGCCCATTGAGCGAATAGGTAAAAGGCCTAGGCCTACTTTTGAAAATTATTGGAGGCCATTTCCTTCCCCACCACGGCCCTCACGGCCCATGAAAAATAACATCTTTTAATTCTTTTAAATGAATACTAAATGTATCTTACTGTGTGTATTTCTATTCAATTTCAAACTTCAAGAATGACTTAAAATAATTTCTTAAAACTTTAAAAAGGGCACTTCCTGCCCCGGTCCACCCTCAACTTTCAAATAGGCACCTCCTTCCCACCTTACTCTATGGCAAGGGGAAGTGGCCCCCTTGATCTAGTGGTCCCGGTATCGTTGCCTATATAGCAAAGGCTTAATCTTAAGGCCTGGAATGCATGCTCTTAAAATCATTTTGAAAAAGAGAAGTACAAATAACTATGAGAGAAACATAATTCAAATTATAATTTGCAACATTCTGGTCTGCAAAGTCATGCATAATTTCCTGACAGTCAAGTTTGCAGAAATATAACGACGTATACATCAAGGATAATGTCATTAACTTGTGATTAAGAAGTCATAATTCATATTTAGAAAAGGGCCCAGTCAAATATAAGATCGTGCTTGAATCGTTAACGTTATTAGTGGCTCCTTTCAACTTTCGACCAATCGGATCAAATTTCGTTTGTGTTCACCATAATGCCATTGTAATCTTCACACGGTTCGTTCTTGTCAAAATAATATTGAAGTGCTGCTTCTTCCTGACGTCATCGAGGACATTTCTTTGCTATGCAGCAAATTGTCGGGCATTTAACGTGAAATGGCGCAGAATTAATAGAAAATTCATCATTTGCACATCTCATCAGAAAAAAATAACAAATACTGTGACTTATAAATAGAGAAGTGAGTCTCCGGCAAATGAGAGTTGAGTAAAAAATGTAATTAAGATTTGTGAGTGGTCAAAAAAAAGAATTTTCATATACAGTTCGAACATCGCTGTACCTTGTACAGTTCGAACGTGGCCTACCTTGTATATACATGTAATGAGTATATAGGTTGCGTTGATGCTAGAAACACCTGTGTTGACCACTATGTCTGGTATACATACATGTAGGCCTATATAAAGTTTGCCTAAGTATAAGAATAAGATAATGAAAATTATTTGATTTTTCAATAACTTGCTATTTTTTTTTTATTTCCTAAAGAGTACAGTATCTACCTAATAAACCCATGGGCGTAAATAACCCCTTAGTTTTTAGATTTGTTGGTAAAATTTGAGATAAGTCGGCATTATGAAATATAGTATTAGTATAGTTTGAACTTGAAGCCAAGCTGCCAATTGATGAACCAATTCTGATTATGTTTAAAGATATCTTAACTTCTGTAAAGATTTACACAAAGATATTTTGGCTTTTCTTGCATAAAAACCATGTTATAAACAATGTGTATTACACTCATAATTTACAGTGTCTCTGTGTAATGTGCCCAATTACTGTAAGTTATGTTCCCAGTCAAAATTGAAGAAATTTTAAGGTTTTTCCTACGCAGCCTGAACACTAATGTTTCCTATGATTGCCGTTTTAGAAGGTAAAGGTAGGGTATTCTATAATTACTATTTGAAAGTGTAATAACGTACTCAAAAGCAAACCCAATGAGATTGTCGTTGATCCAACGAGGTCCATCTAGAAGAGACACATCAGTTTCTCGAAGTAAACAGTTGTTGAAACTCAGTACGATTTCTCCTACACTGGCCATGCTATACGTGAAGATTACTTGTAAGTTCTAAGCGATACCCCTACACTGCACTGTTACTAACTTGGACTGTCACGTTGAGATCCAGCTTAGGTTGGTTTTAACTATCTAATGATGGGGCCGTAGACCTAACGTTAGGCTATCACTGATCTGGCTATTTATATAGTGTCAGAGCTGCCTAAATGAGCCTCTGCAAGCAAATAAGCTAACAGTAATGTAACAACGACCCGAAAATTATCCAAATGATTACACATTTCAAACTACAATCGGACATAAGCAAATATGATTTGTTTTTCTTTCGATTTGTATTGTTCACAAGAAGATAGGCCTACACCAGGTTAATAAAATAGAAAACAGCGGTAGGCCTAGTCGTATTTTGTTTACAGGTGGCACTTTACAATTATATCACACAGCTGAAGCTGATTGAATCTTTGAAATCCTGTAACAATCATAACATATAATCGCACCAAAATGTAAGAGATGAGTATGTTGGGAAGGGAAGGGAGGGGGAGGAGTGGGTCAACTAGAACCCAATAATTTGATTGGAGCGGGTCCAAGTACCATTTAATGAAGGTCTTTGTTTGTTTGTTTGTACATGATCCTCCCTTACGGGAACTAAGCAAGACTCCTATATGGAGCATAGACGCCAAGCTATAGCCTGCATAGCAGATGCCAGTCTTGTGCGACCGGGACGGAAGTGGATGAACACCGGGTTTTCACCCTACTTTTTTCGAGAAGTGTTCAGAGAACCAGGTAGGGTGTGACTGTCCTACCATTGGGACCGACAGCTTAACGTCCCCTCCGAAGGACAGCGAGCACCATTCAACCATTGCCACTTTTCTCAACAGCTGAATGAGGAGCAGTAGCTGCAAACGACGTACTTCCGCTTTGATGATCGGGGTATATGTCTGCATAGCTGTGGACAAACTGGTTAGACCTGTCCGAGGCCTAAACCGGATACCTCCAGCATCTCAGTCGTGTGCTCTACCAACTGAGCTACCTGACTCCTACTGAGCTACCTGACTCCTAAAGTCTGACGAATTTATTTTAAAAAGTCAGATCGCCAAAGCTTCACATATTTTCTTATGCTTTAAAGTATGTATGATTAAGTTGGCACAAAGACCAATTTTGAATAGGCGATTCTTGATTTTCAGGAAATTTTCTTCATTTTCGTTAATTGTTCTTCAACTTGTCTGGAAATGTACTTTTTTTTCTCGGAAGATTTTCTTAAATTGTTATGAAATGTTGCCTATTTTTTTCCAAAATTTCGAACTTATTCTATGAGCTTTTTCTCCAACTACCCCCCCAACCCCCAACCCTGTAAAGTTTCTTTCCATTCTCGCTAGCACGCCATCTATTTTTAAGTCATTTTGCCTTTTGGCGAGTGCACCACCAATTTACTGGTTGTTTCGCGGGCTTATTACTCATAGGTTTTACTTCTTTGTTCCCATATCACAAAACCGCAAACCAAAAATGCACCCCGTGATCAGTATTTTTGCTGGACACATGCGATTTAACTCATTGCAGAATGAGCACGTTGATATGAATTGCAGAGATTTTAATTTGCGTTTTTTGTTTTTTCCTGCTGTCTGTGCGGATCGTTCGTTGTAACAGGTGTTACAGGTGAGTTATAAACCTAGCTTTGTTACATTTTCATTCTTTCTTACGATTTGTATCGAGAGATATTCAAGTTTTGTTGCGAGATTTTATGTAACGGTAACTGTTCAAATTAATATACACGAACACCCGATGTTAATAAATGATCCTGTACTTTATAAAGAAGTTTGAGGCTGATATTACCAATTTAGGTATTTGCTATGGTAGGAACAATTGTTTGTCATCAATTTTTTATTATTAGATATATTATAAACGGTAAGAATATGTCAAATTGATTTGTATTTTGAAACTGTCAGTTTAACGAACGACTGAAGCGCTGAACCTAAGCTTAAGAAGGGTTTCTTAGAACTTTTCATTGAGAATATGCTGCTAAAACATGGGTCACGCTGATTGGTTTAAGAAGTCATGGATATTTATGAGTTGCCGTGGAGCGAGGAGATGTTTATGTAACAGGGTGAAGCGAAGTGGTAGAGATAGGAGGCTGGACCTGTTGACACTGATGAATCATTGAGGCTAGAGTGGTCGTAATCACGTTAGTATGCTGTGTATTATGTCCTATAATAATCGGCTCGGTTATTAACTTCTAAGAGTTTTTGAAACGTGAAAATGTTGGATTGATTGGAAAGGTTTGTACACATCATTGTTGATGATATTATAAACATCCTGGTAGAGGGTCTTTCAGGTTGTATTCTTTGACGCATTATTTGTTAAAGGGATACAGAAGTTTGCAATCTCTTATTGTATTCACTTATTTCCTATCTGATGTAAAGGTTTTGGCTACAATAGTCTTGCAAGTATCTGAAGTTTTATGTTGACTAAGATTGAAATGTATAATATTATTGTTGTATTACAGATCAGATGAAGTTGTATCAGATGAAACCATTACGATATGAGAGAATCACAAGACTTGTTTACTACAATTGTTATTTAAATCCATATAGTTATTGATCCGTCCATTTTCATGGTTATTCATTCGTCCATCATTCATGTTTATATTGCCTATTATTCTGAGACAGTTCTTTGTATCTGATTATTTGTGCAGTCACCGACGTAAGGGATAGTCAAACAGACACAGTTGTGACAGATCAAGGAAATAAAGAGACAGAAAGTCTAACCGATGGTCAACTTGTTGTCCTTTCTCGGGTCGTGTGACGTGACCTTAGGACGCCCTCCATAAAATAAAGGACGCCCTCTGTACCCAATTCCTGGCTCCATTGTTTAGAGCGGTTACAGTGAGTGATTGTCAGCATCGTCATCAGCGTCAACGATGTCCACTACCACCAACGATCTTCGCAAACAGAGAAGGAACTGTAAAGGTATTTTCACACGGGCAGTCAACTCTTTAAAGATTGCACTCGCGGACGGAAATGTCACCATAAAAACTGTAGAAGATTTGTTTACAAAGGTTTCTAATTCTATCGATTCAGTTGAGTCGGCACACAGGTGTTTGGCTGAAGTTATTGAAGATGGTAATGAATTCGACAAAGAAGAAGAGTGGATGGCTGAGGTCCAAGTCACTTTCTTAAATATTAGATTAGAAAAAGAGAAGCGCGTCAAAGAAAAGGTTGATGCTGCTAAGAGTGATAATAGTACCGTAGTCGTAAATCATAATGATCAAAGTAGGCTTAGTGTAGGGGAGACTAAGGATGGTGTAATAAACGAAACAAAGCTTACAGATAAAGTAGGTGAAGCTCCCACAGGAACTGGGGCTGCGGCTGCTGCCGCTGCTGCTGCAGGAGTCAATCAGCAGCAAGGCAATAACACCGATAACAATATATTAAGTGATTTTAATGAAATCCGGCTTGCACTAGAATTGCCTAAGGCCGAGTACACATATTTTAACGGCGACCCTACAGAGTATAACTCATTTATGAGCAATTTTGAGATTAATGTAGAGGCTAAGATTTTCTCTAACTCGTCTCGCCTGCATACCTGAAAACGATATGCACAGGTAAGGCACGAGGTTACATCGAATGCTGCGATCTACTGGGTGATGGTGGTTATGCCGAAGCTAAGTGTATTTTGAAAACACAGTTCGGCCAGCCGAAACATGATACTTAATGCATTGATGCGCGAACTTACGGACCGGTGGTCGCTTAAGCCTAATGATCTTGACTCTCTGTGGGACTTAGTCGCGTGCATGAAGAAGTGTTACGTCACTTTGACTAAAATAGGCTACACAAGCGATTTAGACAGCACTTCTAACCTGCTTAAGGTTAAAGAATTACTGCCCAATCACCTTCAAACTGCTTGGGTGAATCATGCTCACGACATTTTGACTAAGAAGCGGGAACCTCGATTCAAAGATTTAGTAGACCTTCTTGTGCGAAACGCCGAAATATCGTCTACTATGTTCGGCAAATCATTGGCATCTTCAAGAAACTCCAATCAAAGGCATGTGGAATCTAACAATATCGTAAGTAAGCCTGCACGCGATACTAAGTGTATGCTTGTGATGGTGATCATCAGGTTTATAGTTGCAAAGTGTTCAGGGATTATGATTACTCTCATAGAATTAAATTAGCCAAGGCGAAACGGCTGTGTTTTCGTTGCCTTACATTTGGTCATTTATCTTCAAGATGTCGGAAAAAATGGACTTGTAGGTGTGGCTCAGAAAGGCACCACTGTCTACTCCACCCTCCAGACGAGGATAAAAAGGTGAGTTCTGGGGTGGAATCCAGTGGAAGTAATGTGTTTACGAGAATTTTACCATTCATTGTCACTGCCAACAATGACAATCAGGAAAGCACACTGGCCCTTTTAGATCATGGTTCTGACACCAGCCTCTGCTCAGACGATTTGAAGAAAAAGTTAAGTGTTAAGGGAGAGAGGATCCAGTACACATCCTCAACCATAAATGGGGTTTCCCACAACGAGGGCTGGAAGTTTGAACTTGCTGTCAAAGGTAAGTATGAGTGTCAAAATATAGACATCGAATTTTTAAGTGTGCCCAAAATTCCGGCCCTCAATAAAGGTTTCCTAACAGTCAAACAACTTGCTAAGTGGCAACACCTAAAGTCCCTACCTTGGGAAGATCATCCTGATAAGATTGTAGATTTTTTAATAGGAACAGACTACCCACAGGCCTCTGGGTACGAGATGAGAGAAAAGGTGGGCCAAGAGAGCCATATGGTGTTAGACATCACTTGATTGGTCGATCATGGGGCCCGGGGGAAAAGGTAACACAAAAGGTTATTTCAATAGCAAAGAAATATCCAATCAGCGGCTTTTGGACAAAGTTTCCCAGTCCTGGACAATAGAGAATAGTGGTATGTTTGAAAAACAAGATTCGGTGGAAAACACTAGGGCGAGACAAATCATTGAGTCCACCATGCTTAAGAATAGTAAGGGCCATTATGAAATGGGTCTATTATGGAGGCATACGTCTTATGACATGCCATCGAATAGATCGATGGCAGAGTCCAGATTGACATCCTTGAAAAGGAGGCTAGGTGCAGACAAGTCGATGCACTCGAAATATACCGAAGTCATACAGGAGTATATAGAAAATGGATTCGCTGAGCCAGTACCGGATGAAGGTCAGCCAGGTAAGACATGGTACCTACCTCACCACCCTGTCATCCACCCGCAGAAGAAGAAACTTAGAGTGGTATTCGACTGTGCAGCAAAATTTGCTGGCACATTCTTGAACAGTCAGTTACTCAAAGGCCCTGATCATATGAATGACTTACTTGGTGTTTTTCTTAAGTTTCGACGTGGTCGAGTCGCTATCGTGTCTGATATAGAGGCCATGTTCCACCAGGTAAGTATGATCTTACCCGATAGAGATTTTCTTAGGTTCTTGTGGTGGGAGAATGGCGACATGAAGACTCTCCCTACGGAATATAGGATGTGCGTCCATCTTTTTGGGGCCACATCGTCACCTTCCTGTGCAAGCAGTGCGTTGAAACAAACTGCAGTTGATTGTGTACCAGCAAACACAGATAAAGTTGGTCAGCTAGTGATTGAGACCATCAAGAAAAGTTTTTATGTTGATGATTGCTTGGCTTCGGTCAACAATATAGACACCGCAATGGAAATTGTAGATAGGTTAGCCACTATTCTTCGTACCGGTGGTTTTAGCTATCAAAGTGGCCTAGCAACAGAAGAGAGGTGTTGGCAAGTATGGACGAGGAAGATAGGGCCCATCCGATTCGACATTCTCTAGACGTGTTGCCCACAGAAAAAACACTAGGTGTCTGTTGGAATGCAGATAGTGATAGCTTCACTTTCAATCTAGCACTCCAAGACAAACCAACGACTAGGAGGGGACTTCTGTCAGTCGCAAGTTCTATATTTGACCCATTAGGCATTGCATTGCCCTTTATTTTAGTTGCAAGATTACTATTGCAGCAAGTATGCAAAAGGGGTTCCGAGTGGGACCAAGTGCTGACAGAAGACGAACAACTTGCCTGAAATAAGTGGCTCGATAGCACTCGAAACTTATCAAAGGTAAGCATCCCTAGGTGGCTAAAATTAAGCGGTTCTGAGAAACCACAATTACATATATTCTGTGGTGCCTTAGAGAAGGGCTACGCGGCCGTAGCCTACTTACGAGTTGAACAGGGTGATGGTAATCACTCTGTAGAATTTGTTCTAGGTAAGTGCCGAATTAGTCCTTTGAAACAAATTACAATACCAAGATTAGAATTGATGGCAGCTGTGCTTGCAGCGACCCTTAACAGTGCTATCTACAGAGAGATACAATACCCGTTGGCTAGAACTACATTCTGGAGCGATTCCATGATCGTACTCAGCTATTTGAGAAATGAATCAACAAGGTACAAAACATTTGTTGGAAACAGAGTAACAAAGATCCTTAGCATCTCTAGCAAACATCAGTGGCGTCATGTCCCGAGTGAAGAAAATCTCGCCGATGAAGGTTCAAGGGGGACAAACGAAATAGGTATGTGGCTTACAGGTCCTAAGTTTCTTTGCAAACCAGAGAGTTTTTGGCCTGAATGTAAATTCGACAGCTGTGATATATCAGAGACGTTGAGGTAAGAAAATTAGTAAGAAGCAACCAAGCTAACATTAGGCAGGCGACTGTTGGTAATAACAATTATATATTCGGCCTAGTCAGCAAATATTCGTCCTGGACAAGATTAAAACGTGTTTTAGCTTGGGTGATGCGATTTGTAAAGCTATTAAAGGCTAGGATTTCCAATTCAAGCAGGGTGACAGGTAGCTTGCTCGTTTTAGAATTAGCTGAGAGCGAAGCAATAATAGTCATCAGAAGAGCGGCACGCGTTTCCTGATTGGAAAACAATTAAGCGGCTTACTAGTTTATGCCTTGTCCTACTTAAAAATTTGCTGAAGGTAGGCGGTAGACTTACAAATGCCTGTATCAATGACAATGTCAGGCATCCTATTATTCTCGGTAAAGGTCCTGTGGCAGAACTTCTCGTGTCATATTACCACGAGAATGGCGGTCACAGTGGATGGGCAGCAACCTAAACCGCAATTAGACAAAAGTTATGGATTCTAAAGAGTAAGTTGTTGGTTAAGTCAATGTTGAGGAAGTGCGTGACTTGTAACAAACATCACGCAAGAAGAAGGGAACAGGTAATGGCTGCATTACCTGAAGAGAGGGTCCCACCAGACCAGCCACCATTGAAGTGGACAGGGGTCGATTATTTTGGGCCACTCGTTGTTAAGCAAGGACGCTCAACGGTAAAAAGGTATGGTTGCCTCTTTACGTGCCTCGCTTCTAGAGCAGTTCATATTGAACTTGCCGACAGTCTGAATGCAGACTCCTTTAAAAATGCATATCGGAGGTTTGTAGCGAGAAGAGGCGAGCCTTTTGAGCCTTTCAGTAATAACAGGTCTAATTTCGTTGCCAGCGATGAAGAATTGAAAGCTTCCCTAGACCAGATGAACCACAGTCAGGTGGAGAAGTTTCTCCACACTAAAGGTGTAGAATGGTGATTCAACCTTCCAAGTGCAAGCCACTTTGGTGGCGTCTAGGAACGCTTAATTAAGTCTGTACGTAGGATTCTTCATGGAATCCTAAGACAACAGAGGGTTGACTATGATGTTTTGCACACAGTAATTACAGAGGTGGAGGCAATTCTTAACTCCAGGCCACTTACTGAACTTTCGCCAGAAGCCCTCGACAACGAACCCCTTACGCCAAATCACCTTTTATTTTTGAGAGAAGGACCATCTGCACCTGTGAGTAAAATTGAAGCGTATGGCAAGAGGCGATGGTTACAAGCTCAGTGCCTCGCTTCCCTGTTTTGGTCAAGGTGGAAAAAGGAATATTTGCCACTCCTACAGAAAAGAAATAAATGGACACTTCCCAGAAAAAATGTTCAAGTTGGAGACATGGTTTTTTTAGTAGACGAAGTTTTACCCCGAGGTAGGTGGCCAATGGGCAAAGTTATTGAAGTGTCTAAAGGCAAGGATGGTAGAGTTAGAAGTGTTGACGTCAAGGTAGCCACTGGCGTTTTGAAAAGCCTTATCACCAAATTGGGCATTGTATCCAGGGCCCCACAATGTGAGTCTAGTCGATAGGTTTGCGCATAAGGTGCGGGTAATTAATTTATTGCTTTGCGGTAATGCCTATGTGTTTATCCTTCTTCCTTCTTATTTATTCAGAAATCACATTCCTTTTGGTGATTTCAGCGGGGGAAGTGTAAAGTTCCTTCCCATTCTCGCTAGCACGCCATCTATTTTTTAGTCATTTTTTTTGTTGCGAGTGCACCATCAATTTACTGGTTGTTTCGCGGGCTTATTAATCATAGGCTTTACTTCTTTGTTCCCATATCACAAAACCGCAGACAAAAAACGCACCCCGTGATCAGTATTTTTGCTGGACACATGCGATTTAACTCATTGCAGAATGAGCACGTTCAAATAAATTGCAGAGATTTTAATTTGCATTTTGTGTACTTTCCTGCTGTCTGTGCGGATCGTTCGTTGTAACAGGTGTTACAGGTGAGTTATAAATCTAACTTTGTTACATTTTTATTCTTTCTCACGATTTGTATCGAGAGATATTCAAGTTTTGGTGCGAGATTTTATGTAACGGTAACTGTCCAAATTGGTAAACACGAACACCCGATGTTAATAAATGATCCTGTACTTTATAAACAAGTTTGAGGCTGATATAACCAATTTAGGTATTTACTATTGTAGGAACAATTGTTTGTCATAATTTTTTTATTATTAGATATATTATAAACGTTAAGAATATGTCAAATTGATTTGTATTTTGAAACTGTCAGTTTAACGAACGACTGAAGCGCCGAACCTAAGCTTAAGAAGGGTTTCTTAGAACTTTTCATTGAGAATATGCTGCTAAAACATGGGTCACGCTGATTGGTTTAACAAGTCATACATATTTATGAGTTGCCGTGGAGCGAGGGATTCAGTGTGTTCACGGATTATACTGTCACCTTCTTTTGTCAATGTCGATTACTTCAATTATCCTACTCTCTCTCTCTTACGTAGTATTGTGATAAATCTGCGGTGTAGGAAAGAAATTATTATGTTAGATGTTTATGTTACAGGGTGAAGCGAAGTGGTAGAGATAGGAGGCTGGACCTGTTGACACTGATGAATCATTGAGGCTAGAGTGGTCATAATCACGTTAGTATGCTGTGTATAATGTTCTATGATAATCGGCTCGGTAATTAACTTCTAAGAGTTATCGAAACGTGAAAATGTTGGATTGATGAGAAAGGTTTTCACACATCATTGTTGATGATATTATAAACATCCTGGTAGAGGGTCTTTCAGGTTGTATTCTTTGACGCAATATTTGTTAAAGGGATACAGAAGTTTTCAATCTATTATTGTATTCACTTATTTCCTATCTGATGTAAAGGTTTTGGCTACAATAGTCTTGCAAGTATCTGAAGTTTTATGTTGACTAAGATTGAAATGTATAATATTATTGTTGTATTACAGATCAGATGAAGTTGTATCAGATGAAACCATTACGATATGAGAGAATCACAAGACTCGTGTACTACAATTGTTATTTAAATCCATATAGTTATTGATCCGTCCATTTTCATGGTTATTCATTCGTCCATCATTCATGTTTATATTGCCTATCATTCTGAGACAATTCTTTGTATCTGATTATTTGTACAGTCACCGATGTAAGGGATAGTCAAACAGACACAGTTGTGACAGATCAAGGAAATAAAGAGACAGAAAGTCTAACCGATGGTCAACTTGTTGTCCTTTCTCGAGTCGTGTGACGTTACCTTAGGACGCCCTCCATACAAATAAAGGACGCCCTCTGTACCCAATTCCGCCTCCATTTTTCAGAGCGGTTACCCCCTCCCATTTTCCTTTTTTTACAACTTAGTTTTGAATATAGGTGCATTTTTGTTATAGGTTTTGGAGGATAAATATCAAATCTGCCCCTCTCCCCTCCCCCTCTCCCCCTAAAAAAAAAAAAACCCTTCCTATGCCACTGTATGAAGATCTAGTTAGAGTAAGATAACACTGCAGACTGTTTCAGCTAGAGATTCCGTAGCATTGATAGCAGTGATATTGGATACGTCTACGCAAATGACAATCTGACAGTGTTATCAATATGTCTTTAATAAATACCTATGTGAATGTACACATCTACGTCCATTAGGTTGGACCTAATAAAATGGATGCCCAACCAATTGTCAGTGCAGGAATATTAGACCAACGGACGGCTGACAGTGTTGGTGTTAGTTCTTATAGGAAAACGGGCAAGATAACTTTGGTAACAAATAACAATCCATTCCCTGCAAAAATATTCCCCCTCCCTTAAAAAAAAAAAAATCGCCTTAAGTGCAACATCGGAGAAGATTTAAGGATTCTCATGTGCGTTAAAATGAAATTTCAGTCGTTCAGTTATTAGCAAAATAAAATAAGTCATTTTAATTTCAGTCATTGCTACTTCAAATTCGATTACTTCCTTATCGAAATACATACTTGAAATCATTTTTAACTTTCATGGGAAACGCAATGAAATATGCGTTTCCAAAATATAGGCAGCTAATACTAGTGGCGGCGGAAGGTCGAAATTATTGGGCCGACCATGTTCACACGAAGCGTGAACTCAAACGTTATGGGGTTAAGGGGCCCGCTCAAGGGCCCGGTGGGGTCCAGGGGCAAAGCCCTGGTGTGAGAGTCCTGCGGTTTAAGCATTTTGTAAGAACTTTATTTTTGCATTTCTGTCTGGGTTAGCAACAATATTGTTTTGCGGATAAATTCTTCTGAACTCTTTTTATTTTGAAATTCTTGTTCAGTATCGCAGTCATTTAGTCTATTTTAAACGTACAATAACATACTTCTAACAGGAAAGTTATAGTTTAAGATTTTCCTAATTCTATGAAGTACTGAAGTAACGGACGATCTACCAATCAGGGAAGCTAACGACAATTCCGTTGTGAAAGAAGCGTCATTTGACGCATTTTTATCATATTTCACCAAGCGGACTGGGGTTCTGGCGCACTTTTTATGTTGTTTTTATTTTGGACTAAGGCCATGCACCTATCTTGAAATTTATGACAGAAAATATATATATATATATATATATATATATATATATATATATATATATATATATATATATATATATATATATATATATATATATATATATATGTATATATTCATATATATATGTATTTGTTTAGATATTCTTTAATTTTATTTATTATTATTATGATTGTTATTATCATTATTATTATTATTATTATTATTATTATTATTATTATTATTATTATTATTATTATTATTATTATTATTATTATTATTATTATTATTATTATTATTATTATTATTATTATTATTATTATTATTATTATTATTGTTATTATTATTATTATTATTATTATTATTATTATTATTATTATTATTATTATTATTATTATTATTATTATTATTATTATTATTATTATTATTATTATTATTATTATCATATTATTATTATTATTATTATTATTATTATTATTATTATTATTATTATTATTATTATTATTATTATTATTATTATTATTATTATTATTATTATTATTATTATTATTATTATTATTATCATTATTATTATGATCATTATTATTATTATTAATATTATCATTATTATTATTATTATTATTATTGTTATTCTTATTCTATCTATTTATTATTATTTTTTGTTTGGTATGTTTAATCCCTGTAGCCAAAGGCCATAGAGGTGGATGATCCACTCACAACCCAACGCTTGGTATCGAGAGGTTACAAGGACATTTTATTCATTCGCATGCTATACATAATGTGGTGTTCGCTTCTCAATAGATCCATACCATGACGAAATGGCTTGCTGTCATGTAGGGCTTCTTTTTACTGCTAATGTCGTATTTCTTTTTTACAACATACTTTTTACACCTTTTGCTTTTCGGATCTCGCCTCCATCTTCCTTCAGGATAGAATTCATTTTGGGTCGAAGTCCTATATACTCGCTATTGGGTACTCCAGCACATTCGTCCTTTATTTTACCAAGCACCTTTTTATTCGTGGTGCTGTGGAGCGGGTGGTCTGTCGGATAATCACTCGTGTCATAAAGGTGTGACTCAGAACTCATATCAGTATACACATCCTCGGTTTGGATTTCAAGCAGAAGACTATCCGTATCCGTATAGAGAAGATTGCACCGCTCCCCATATTGCTCCTTCAGGTTATTATAATACAAGTCGTACACCAGATGTTTACTCAGGTCCAGGACACGCATCCCAACGTAGACTTGTCGGTTAGGCATCAGCCGACGTTAGTGTCTGTGTAGGGCGGCTAGATCATCATCAAATACGACATGCCTTGCAAACACGGGGTTAGCTATCCACCGACGAAGCTTGTCATCTTCAGAGGTTCTCACGAGCTTGACGTCTACACGCTTACGCAGATTTTCCATAGTCTTACCAAAGACGCTATTGTTCTTCAGTTTGTAGAGGTCCTTCTCAAAACTGGTCTTGGCCTTCTTGCGGAGTTCTGTATTCATTATGATGTAGGGTTCCACCCACCCGCTTTGGTCAAACCGAATTGCACGATGTATTTTTGTCAGCTTCATACCTAGAGAGAAGTAGAAATGTAAATTTCGGTAGTGCACAACATAGCGCTTTTTATCACAGAGATTGAAAACCAACTTTTCAACATAAGTTGACGAGTTTAGAAGCCCTTTCTGATAATCTGACAACCACTTCTTCAGAACCTTCATACGTTCCGGAGCAAGTGAGTATGCATTGCAGACGTCGCGTAGCTCTTGAGGATACTCAAGGTCCACCTCGAATAAGTTACCCTTTTCTGCATCGGGTGAAAGCGTATCCAGCGAGGGCACTTCATTCACCCATTCGAATCCACCCGTGGGTAGCGCTTGACTCATCGCCCAACCATACAGCTTATTTGCATCTAGGTAGAGAATATGATTGTTAGGTTTGGAATCGTCATAGTATGAGACGTAGGAATTGTTGGCTTCAGCATAGCGCTTGGATACCATGGAAATACCACCTCTCATGCCTTTCTCGAAGAACAGATGCATGCCATAGTCGGTTAACAGTTCCAATTCTACACCTGTATATTTCAAGAGTGCATCCCAAGATAATCCAGGGCTTGTATAATAGTGTGCTGGATCAAGACCATACTGCAGCAAGCAAGTCTTCCGACATATCTTAAAGACATCAGCTAGTAGAAGCACATCAGTCCGCAGGTATAGGTCGTGATAATCTCCCATAGTATCACATTCAAATGCCCCCAAACCTCTCGCGCATGTTGATAATCCTCATTGGAGATATGTTCCTCCATAAGCTTGCTATAGAAGGCATCTTGCGAAGGTAGGCACTCCCCAAACCGTTCTCACGAATCCATATACTCATAGGATAAATCCCCTTACGTAATAACATTTGCCTCTTTTTATCATTCGGTTCATATTCGGTTGTGATACGGAAGTCAACAGCGTCGTTAGCCGCAACCAGCTTATCCAATGACGCAAGCAGGAATTGTGCGCTATCGATGAACCTCAAGTGACCTACGGAGAAGGATATATATTTCTCCATGTTGTTGGGAAAGCAGGTTATCTATCCTTTCACTTTGCTGATGGTTTGCATGATCAAATGAGAGTCAAAGCCCCGCAGGTAATGGAGCACAAGTGGAGTTCGTGGTTGTTTTGGAGCTCATGCGCAACTTCAGGTTGTAGACATTGTGCGCAGCACCTCTGTACTTACCTGTGATATGGCAGTGGTCGCGGACAGAGTCAACACGTAGAGTTTTTTTTTTTTTTTTTTTACAAATATGACAATCCTGTGCTGTCCGGTGTGCGCGCCAATCCTCTCTGGTGATTATCATAGGTCGAAAATTTGCAAGAACTGCTTTAATCTTAGTTTCTTCCCGCTGCAAAGCCTTAAGGAACTTCTCAGCTGCATTTTGTCCTCGATATACTACGGGAG